>JBAPGN010002945.1:32500-41375 GCA_037355405.1 Vitis amurensis
TGTGGTGCCATGCCTAATTTTATGACATTTTTTCAAATAACTTCACTATGAAATCTTGGATAATTGTGACAAGTGGCTACTCCATCAACTGATTCATGATTTGTACCCAATTGGTGTCTCAGCTGATTCGTGTCCAGCTGGTGTTCCTTGATTGAGGGAGTAATCAACAAAATTTATAACCTATAACACCATATACTAAGGTAGCAAAGACAAAGCTACTATAGCATAGTGGCTCTAGGATCGTCCACTGGGATGGGTTTTCACTTCACAAATGATATTAATTCAAAGTTGAATTGGTGCCTTTTCATTTCAAGGTTAGCTTTAAAAGAAAACATAAACTTTGGTGGAAAAAAGATTGGTTTTAAGCTAACCAAAAATAGTAACTAATTTTACTTATAAAGAAAAGTGTTTCTTGGAGTTCAGATCACTAGGCTCAGGTTCCTCATACAAAAAGGAGAGTTCCGATCACTTGTTTCTTTTCCTCGCATTAGAGAATTAACATATAGTTCCTTCTCCAACCGGTGTTGTACAGATGCTTCCCATTGATGGGTTCAAACACTAAATCCCTCTCACTGATGCACCTTGCAATGGCTCATACCTCTTACCTAGCACTTGTCATTCAAGGTGATCTTTAACCTTGGATTACCCGTCAAAAGCTCGCAAGAGATAACTAATGGATGTCTCCTTGGAGTCCAAAAGCTTACCAAGTGTTGGCTATTCTAGAAAATCCTACCTTCAAGTCACCTCCCAAAGGCTCGCAAGGGGTAAACTAGTGAATCTCCATGGACGGAGATCACTTGCCTTACCAAGTGTTGGCCCAGGTGATTTAAAGGCGTTTTAAGTTAACTAAAAAGATAAAAACCATTAACGGGTCACACTTTCTCTTCATTAAAAACTAAAACAACAAAACTTCCAAATGATGCATATGGAAACTTACCCAGCTTTCCTCACTCCAAGAGACAAAAAGCCTAGCCTCTCATCCTCTGAGGAAAAATCCTTTAGAGTTTGGGTGGCTAGAAATAAAAAGAAATGAAAAATGAAAGAGAAGGAAAAACAGAGCAAGGCTCTGTATATTCCATATATTGATCGAGAGAGTTTTTACAATGGATGCAAGGGAGTATATATAGAGGAGTTTTTCCAACCTTCCTAGCTAAGAAATCTTATGGTTGGTGGCTTACAAGGAGAAGAATGGAAATTTATACAAAAATATCTGAAGAAAAATATCCAAAAGAGTCGGTGCACAAATATCAGGAAGCTTCAGGAACCATTTCGCAGGAGAAAATGGTGTCTGCGAGATTTCGCAAACACTCAAGAGGGCTGCGAAATAATTTCGCAACACCAAGCTGTCTTCGCAGGGCTGCGAAATTGGCTTCCACCTTGAGGTTCTCAGCGTTCCAGCTTGCGGCATGTATCGGGTAGCTTCAGGAGGAATTTCAAAACACTGTACAAAAATGCTGCGAAATTCTCGCAACAAAAGGCTGATTTCGCAACACTTTGGAGTGATCTGCTTGCAATGGCTGTAACTCCTTCATTTCAACTCCGAATTGTGCACCGTTTGAAGCATTGGATTCTTGACTTCCCGAGATTTGAAATGGTATATAGAATATAGAAAATGGACTTCGGGAAGTGCTCCAAAAGTGCGAAGGAAAACTACAGCTGTTGTCCCCTGTTTTCTTCACTCTGTTTTCCTCTTCTCCTTGCTTCTCTCCTTGCATACTTTGAACGACTTTGGCAAAGGGCTATGGAGCTCCAAAGCTTGGTTCTTCATGAATTTGAGCTCTTCATTGCTTTGCCATGAACTATATACAACTCTCCCTCATTCTTAAATTGCTTTGGTGAGCAAAAAGCTATCAAAAACACCAAAACTTGCACAAAATGATTAAAATTGCTTTCAAGGACCCTTAACATGCCAATTGAGTTAAAAGGCCTAAACTACTACTCAAAAGTGGTTAAAAGGATTGATTATAGGCTAATCAAATAGCACTTTTTGAGTAGTAATCAATTCACATGTGACAGTAGTAGTGTCCCTTTTTGCATCTATATGGTATTTTAAGAATTTCAAAAGGCAACTGAAATTTTAATAGATGCAGAAAAGGAACCCCTTCTTTTGTTGTTACAGCTAGCAGATCAAAGTTTTCTGGGTAAGCAAAGAAGTTTGTAATAAGAACAAAGACACGCAGCATGCTAATTACTTCTTAATGCTCTAAAAAGTGTAATAAGTCAGAAAAGATAAAGAGCGGTTGCCTTAGTGTAGGAGTTTTGGATTGGAAATACTTAACAAAAGATCATGTAGAAGAGCTTTCAGCAAAACAGCTGTTATCACATGTATGTTTTGGAATATATCTAGTAGGTTTGAGCTGCCAACAAAAACAACATTTGGAAGAGCAAGCATGAATGATTGTTACCGAATAACGGCAAAGTTGAAGGCCAGCATCATCCCCTTTTCTGGTTGTAAAGCTTTGATTGCTCCAATGGAGTGGGGAAAAAATGCTTCTGAGGTTAAATTTTCTTCTCTTTTCTGTCAGGTGATCTTGGGAAACCAGCTGAGAAAATGATATATAAAACATGAGGGGAAATTAAGCTAAGCAGAAGACAATCAGGATAGCACAATCACCATAACAAGCAGCTACATCATAGAGAATGATGTTGAACTTAATTTTTTATAGGTAACATAACACAGTGTAAAATAGTAGAATACTCTCCACTCTGACAAAACAATTCAGATATTACTGTGCATTGGGAGGGTATCCATTTGTTTATTAGATATGATGATGCTTTTCCAAATGCATAGGACAACTAGGGTTTGAGCTTGATCGAACAAATAAAGAAAGGGTACTAGGATTGCCTGCAAAATGCACTGAGATTCATATATCTATGTATAAAAAGAAGGAATGGGAGAGATGAGAAAACTAACCTTGAGCTTGAATACTCAAAGAGCTTTCCTGCTGCTGAGAAGACAATAAGCGCTATCTCAGCATCACACAGCGTTGAGAGCTCCTGTGCTTTCTTAAAAACCCCTCTTCTCCTCTTTGAGAAGGTCACTTGCCTTGCTGCTGTGTTGCCAATCTTCTTGATCTGAATCTTCTGCCGCGCCATTGGAAAATTTTCAACCCAACCCTTCACAGAAAAAATCAACACAACTCCGTATGAGACCAAAGAACCATTTTACTCCTTATATGTAGAGAGAGAGAGAGAGAGAGAGAGAGAGAGAGAGAGAGAGAGAGAGAGAGAGGGAGGGAGAGAACAAATAAGGGAAAAAAAATCAGACCCTTCAGAGATCCAACTGGTACTTCAAAGAGAATTCAATAGAGTGTGAGAGAGAGAAATGGGCGTTTGGAAAGAGAAAAAAAAAATGTGGGTGTGAGATAAGAGAAAAAAATAAACAAACGACCATACATGAAAAGAGAGAAGCACATTTCCAAATTAAGCAAAGAATCGAAAACCAACCCTAAAGAGAGAAAAAGAAAGCCAAAGATATGACTTGGATGAGAAACCAAGGTTGAAGGAGCCAGGCGGTAGCTGAAGGAAAAAGAAAAATCCTAGCAATATTCCAAAGACATTGGGCTGATCAGCATTGCAATTTTCACATATGGAGCTTGTTAGGAAGTGTACCAAATTCCTAATTAGTATAGATTTCTTTTTTTGTAAAGAATATTATATAGAATATTTCTAAGTTTATATATTATTGTAATATTAGACTTCCTTATAAAATAAGGAAGGTTATTGGAAATATCTCTATAAATATTCTAGGTCATGAGGGGAAAAAGTTATGAGATGGAGATGAGTCTATAGATACTATACGAGGTAGATAGAGAAGTGAGGAAGAACGGGAGGTACCCGGTGGAACGAGAGGGCTCGTAGTAGGGTATGGATACAAGGAGTGGGGAAACATGGGATGTTTCGGGAACCCAATAGTTGTATCTGGTTCTGTCCTCTGTAATATTCTCTATTGTATAGTGGAATCATTTTCTTTCATTCGTAGACATAGGCATGATTGGCCGAACCACCTTTAAAACCTCGTGTACCATATGTGTGATTGTTTTATTTTTGTGTTCTTGAACTAACATTATTGACATCAAAGCTTGCGCTGGCACTACAAAGCTAGCATTATGCATTGGCTATCTAGATTTCCATTCCATTTTTACCTTTCTATGTTGCTTCCAATTGTGTGGACAGGTCACAAACCCCACACTCCCAGCCACCAATTGTTTGGAAGAGAGAAAAAGAAAGGTTGAGAAAGAGCAGTGACCACTGTTGGAGAAGAGAAGATTCCTTTTTATGGCCAAACACAGGGTCTCCTCCTTTTACTTTCTCTCATATGTATTGTCCTTGTTGTGAAGTAATATTTTACAACAGCATTAAATCTAGTATTTGCCCTTATATGCCCATACCCTTTTCTTTCCTTTTTTAAATCATACAGAAATTATCCACCAACATAAAATAGTTTCAAGCATCCAACCCTTTTGGTAATACCTAAATCTCAACTTTTTATAACTTTATAGCATTAGTACAATAAAATATTAAATTCTATATATAATAATTTGGAGGAACTATAAAATAAAATTTTACTCTACTTAATTTTTTCAAAAATTCAACATCTGTTTTTCTCTGAATGCTTTATTTCCTAAAAATTTGAATATTAATCTGATTTGATTAAGCAAATTATTGAGTGAATTAAAAGGGTGTTTGTTTTATTTAGCTTTTTATTGAAAATAATTTTCTTTTAAACTTTAAGTTATTTGTTTTTTTTATTTTTCATAATTTATTATAAATTTTTTACTAAATAAAAAAATTAAAATATTTTACTTTTTTAATAAAAAAAAATAATATATTGATTTTTTTTTACTTTTTAATATTTAATAGAATAAAATATTACAAAAATAAACAAACTAATATTTAACGTTATTAAATACTATTTAGTTTTAAATTCCATTTATAACTAAGTAAAACAAAAAACAAACAAATGTCACCTAAGAATTGTAAATTTCTTATTTTTTCAAGAATCTTCTTTTAATTGTCATTTTTTATCATTATGGTCATATAGTATGAAATTTATGTGATATATGCTAAAATGGTAACAATTGGTAGATTTTGAAGGATAATTAAATAGTTTTAATGACGTATTTATGCTCATTTTTATATGAAAAGTTCATCATTATTTTTACCATAAAAATATTTTGATACACGGTATGCAATTTTCTCATATAAATTTTTGGATTCAAATTGAAAAAAAAAATATTAAGTCCATTAAAAATAATAATATTAAAGGATATAACTAAAACTTTATATTTTCATAATATATATATATATATATATATAGTAGCTTGTCAATCTTGGACGTTATATTAATTTAAACAATAATCTTATGATACTAATTTGATATTATACTAAATTTTAATTAAAAAAATCATTAAATAGGAACTTAAATATTATAAAATATAAATTTCAAATAGTTATTTAAAAATAATTAATATTTCATTTTTTTTTATCAAATGTAGTACCTTTTACCATTTAACTAGTATATTTTAATAATATAAGTATTACTTTTGTGAATAATTAGTATATCTTAATAATATAAATATTACTTTTGATCATTTTTCACATTATTTTTAATAGGTGAGTGTATAAAATTTAAATTATTTTCATATAATTATTATTTTATAATTATTTTTACTTAAGAGTATGAAAATATATTTTTTTAAATTTATTAAAGAAAAATAATACTATTTAAAAATGAGAGCTCAATGTTTAAAAAGAAAGTCCGAGACTATACCAAATAATAAAAAATAGAACTTTTTTTTAAGGAAACTTTAAGGCAGGGGTGGCATACAAAATGCTTCGAACACTATCTTATTATATCCGATTCTAACAACATTTTTAATTTAACGTCCGAATCCCACATTTGGTAACCCATGACAAGTGGTAGGACCCACGTTCAAGCCCAAGTTACATTTGCAGCAGTGAATAATAATGGCACGTTGTACCCTCGTACTCGTGATGTCCCCCACAGTGTAGGACTCGTTCAATTTCTGGTGTGTTTAGGGTTTTGGAGCGGCGGTCTTCTAATCAATCCCATCGTGTCATTCGTCATTCAGTCATTGTGGGATTAAACCAGAGTCATCATCTCCTCTAATCAGGTAGGTATGATATGATCTATCATTCAATGCCTCTGGGTATGGAGGAAAGTTTATTTTTCAATAATTATAAATATCAACTTGATTTTAGAATTTTAAACACCAACTTTATTGGTTCGGTTTCTTGTTATAAATAAATCTCCATCCATATTCTAATATTTATATATAATTATTTAATATTTAATAAACTTTTTTAATGATTTTATTAAGATAATTTATTATTCAAATCAATTTAAAATATAGTTTTTATTTAAAAATTCAAATATATTTTGATTTAGGAGAAACATGTAGTATCTTTAGGACTAAATTCTAATTTTTAGTGGACCCAAATCATATCAAAATACATTCTCCATGTCATATGTGCCAACATCAAGAGCAAGTTTGTAATTACAGAATTTCAATTTTAAATTTTAAAAAGAATTTGAAATATAAAATAGGTAAAATCCTCTCTAAATTTTCCTCTATCAATAGAGGAGCTTTCTTTTACTTCAAAAGGAGGGAAGGGAATTGGGAAAATTGAGGCAAACCTCATTATCGATTAGAAGGTTTCCTTATACTCTACATCCTCTCTTTGAATGTAATCTTTTGTCGTAAGTCAAGCATTATACCTCTCTATTGAACCCTCTATCTTGCATTTGACCTTGAGAACCCACTTGCTCCTAATTATCTTAAGCTGAAAATGGAAGTTCAACCAACTTCCAAATGGAGTTGGTTGTAGCTTTTCACATTTCACAAGTAAAGGAGAGCTTCCTTGAAGTTCCTTGGCATATCATCATCATGATGCAAAGCATACATGAAAACTTCCCCCTTATAGGGAACAACTCCACCTTTGGTTTTACCCAATACTTGTCCAATGCAATTTTTTAAGTCAATAAAATTAGACATGAGCATTGAAATCGCATTCCTTAGTGACTAAATTATTAAAATCAAATGAAATCTAATGGTGAAAATGTTTCATATCTCCAAGTTATGTGGAAAATTATTCAAACCTTAACCATGCAATTTGAGTATAAGGTAACAATAATTGAAGAATTGAACGATCATAGTACCATGACATCAAATGAATTGATAGGTTCCTTGCAAGCCCATGAACAACGCTTGGATGAAAGGTCTAAAATTAAGGCGAAAGAAGCACTAAAAAGCCAAGTAAGTCTAAGAAAAGAAAAAATGAGTCTCAAAATAATTCTAAATCAAGTAAGAAAGGTTAGAATTGAAAAATAGACAAGGAAATTCCAAATTAGGCTAAAAATGAGGAAGAGGTAATATTTCAACTAAAGGAAATAATAAATCTCATATATAATATTATAATTGAAAAACAATATGGTCATTGCAAGTTAAAACGTAGGGCTTGGAGATCGAATGAAAGGAAGTTCTAGGCTAATGCTATAAAAGGTAAAGGTAAAAATTCAGAGACCATCTTATTAGCTTATAGTGTTTGAAAGAATGAAAACAAAAGTACATGGTTTTTGGATACAATCTATAGTAGTCATATGTGTTGTTGAGAAGAGATGCTTTCTAAGTTAGATAGACTTTTAATTTAGAGATAAAATTTGGAAATGACACAATAGTACCGGTTAAGGATAAAGGTAAGATTTTCATTCAATTAAATAATGGATCCTAAAATTTTATCTCTAATTTTTTATATGTTAATAAATATGATACAAAATCGTTTATTTTCGTTAAATATTAATTGTGGATATAGCACTACTACAAAAATTCAAAATAATGACGTTTGATTCCTTGACACTTTTAAAAAGCTTCATTATTTAGATTATAATGTTATATTCATTGGTGCTTATTAAAAGTGCCATTGTTTAGTGTAATATTTTTCAATTCATGGCGCTTATTAGAAGCGTCATTGTTTGATAAGGGCCATCTAGGCATAACTCGGTATATAATGACAGTGTCGTAGCATTAATAATGTACCTTGGCACTTTTCTAAAGCGTCATTGAATTATGGGTACAAATATATCTCCCTAAAATATTTCTTCCCCTCCACGATCTCTCATCTGCTAAACATTTCCTCAACCATTTCAAACCCCCTCCCCCCAAATGCTCGTCCAAAATCAACACGTGAGCAAGACTAAATGGGGAGTTGTAGGAGACTTACCAGTGGGCATTATCACACATCCTTCTCATATCCTTCTTCATTCCTAAACCCTAACTTTGACAAACCCTATGTAGCTCACCCTAGATTGAAGCTTTTTTTTTTTTTTTATTGCAAATCAATTAATATCTGTCAATCTATAGTGACCCAAGTGGCATTAAAAACATGTATTTGAGTTATGAGATTCTTAATCCAGTTATTGTGGGTGACAGATATGGGGTTCTTGATTCAGCTATTGTGGGAGAGGCTTGAGGTGGCCATAAGGCATCATCTTGCCCAGATCTAGAGTTACGGCGTTTCTTAATCCAGTTATTGGTGGGTAATTGGATGTGGGGTTCTTGATCCAGCTACTGTAAGCAAGGGTTGGGGGTGGCCATAGGGCATCATCTTGCATAGATTTGTAGGGAAGAGTGTCAAATGGGTTGGACTGTTTTTGGTTCATGGTGGAGTTGGCCGTCATCGAGGATAATATCCAAGAGGTGATTCCTAGCTGTAGGTTTCTGTTGCTTTGGCTGGAGTTGAAGATTGGTAAGTCTTTTTGTTTCTTGATTATTTAATAGGGGTTTTCTTGATTCTTTTATTATGAAAAGTTTTATCCTTCTGTTTCTTGAAAACTATTGGGTGAGGAAGTTGG
>JBAPGN010002946.1:0-40344 GCA_037355405.1 Vitis amurensis
TTTTAAAGACCTGTTTGGGAGAGATGAAGCTTTTGAGGTACATACCACCCAATTTCTGAAAGAAGACTTGGTGATCCTTGAGGTCTCAACAGCCCCTTCAAATAGAGGTAATATGGTGCAAACCTCATCACTCGTTAAGAATCTCAGTAGGTCTTCCTCTTCTATGAATCTGCATGTTTAAATTTAAAAATTAATTAATAAAGAGAATTATTAGTTTTCATGCAAAAATAAAAAATAAAAATAAAATTGTAATTGAAATTGAAATACACTGTGAAAAATCTTATTAAAATCAATACTCGGAAGAGCCGAGGCCCAGCACACCAGGCCCAACCTCATCTGCCTTTCTTCCTCCTAATAGTGTATGGTAGAAGTACTAATTAAATTATACTTTTATCATTAATATTCAATAAAATAAAAAATAAAAAAAGTTATTTGATTAAAAGGGTTTATGAAAACTCGATTTTTGAAATTTAACCCTCCATCATTTTTTTGTCTCATTTTGCTAAAAATATCCTCGCTATTTTATTGTAAAAGTAACTTTAAAATTAAAAAAAAAAAAAAAAAAAAAACCTAAATATAAATACTTGAAATGGTAAAGGAAATTTATGTAAAAAATGGGTTATTTTTCAAGTAAAAATATGAGAAGGATTAGATTCACAATTTAAGGATCATTTCATCCATTTTAACCAAATATTTTAATAAAAAATTATACTAAAAAAACATAAAATATCAATAAAATTATTTTTAAAATAATTCAATAAAAAAATATAATAACATAAATAAAATGTATGAAATTACCTTATATTATAAAAAATGATTTTAAAATCTCAATTTTTTAAAAATCATTATTTTTTTAAGATAAATCTCAAAGAAATTTCACATTTTATATATGATTTATTATTATTTTTATTTTAAATAAATAAATTAAAAATAAAAAAAAAAACCCACAAGAAATATAATCAAGCTAGCACTAAAATGTTAAATGGTCTAACCATGTCATCCAACATTAAAGCCTACTCTAATTGTCAACCACCTAATCCAACATTAAAGTCGTGCTAATCCAAGCCTAGCTACCTTGGAATATGCTTCCATCCTAATAAAAGTTGATTGAAGGGGATAGGCAAAAGTGAAAGGAAACAACCCCACCACCCTCGTTATAAGAGAAGGTAGAGAAAAAAAGGCCATTTACTCTTCCCATGTCCAAAAACCACACGTTACTGCTATTGGTATTAACGAGGGTTACAAATCTTGATTTGGATGGAGGGTCCAATCCAAATCTGAGGCCTAAAAATGGGTAGGGAAAAGTGAAGCCAAACCGCCCCACCTTCTATCATGGTTCACCCTCATCAAGAAAAAGTCACTAATGTCAAATCCACTCTAAATTATTGCTTTTGGCATCATCTCAAATCATTTTCATCAAATTTAGTCTTAATTACATTAAAAATAATATGAATAGTATTTTTATTTGAAATATTTTTATTATAAGTGCTTTTTTTGAGAAGTGCTACTAAAAAAATCACCTTTTTGAAATATCTTTTAAATCATTATCATACAGAAAATATATTTTGCAGTGATTTTAAAAAATGTTTATGACCATCTTATATTTAAAAAAATAAAAAATTTTAAATATTAAAAAAACTAGAAATACTTTATAAAATCAATATCAACCATATTTTAAATGATTCAACGATCATGATCGTATTAACAAATAATAAAAGAGTAATAAAAATTATATACTGTTTCTAAAATTATACTACACCTCTGTCAATTTTGTCAATTTATTTTATATTTATATAATAGAATTTTAGGTAAATTAGAGATTAAAAAAAAAAGATAATTAAAATTAATTTTGATAAATATTTTTTAAAAGAATTTATCCCTAGGAAGAAGATAGCCAATAAGGCAGAGCCAATGCCATAAATGTCACATTGGGCAATATCCCGTGGATGAAAAGGACGGCCACCTTCTTTGGAGCCTCATTTTCACCGTGTGAGGGAGAGAGAAAGAGAACAAATGAGAGAAAAGGATGGTTGAATGGGTGGTCATTTCAGAAAGTGGCTCATGCAGTGTCCTATTAAATAGCCTCTGACTCTCTAGTCTCTACTAAAAAGGATAGATGGGTCCATTTAAGATGTTTTGGTTGGTTCATCATGGTACAATTAAATTTGTTAGACTTCATAGCACTTTTTCAATAATGAATTATACTATTCATAAATTATTAAACTTCTTATTAACAAAAACAAAAACAAAAATAATTTCATTCATCAATATTTCTTATTTTAAAAAATAAAGAACTAAATATTCAAATTAAATTTGGAAGATTTAAGGATAGAGAATAAAAATGTTTTAAGATGGGTTATTAGAGATTGTTATAAATAAAAACAAAATATTTATAATTTTATTATGTGGTTAATGGAATACATTTTGAAGTTATAAGATGTAAATATTTATAATAGTCATTATATTTATAAGAAAATAAATAAAACAACATATTATTTAATTAAGAATTGTATTTGTAATTTAGAATCAATAATTTTGTGGTCAATTTTTCTTATAAATTTTTAATCAATTTTGTAAGTATTTTATTTCGTAAATAATAATAATTATTTTTTTATTAAAAAAATTAGAAAAATCATTTGTTAAGTACTATTCAAAATTGATAATTATTTATTTATTTATTTTTACAATAGAGAAGATATATAATAGTTTAATTTTTTTATAAAATATTTCAAAATCAAACATAAGGTTTAAAAATGTGATATTAATTCTTAAAATAGGTTTGAAAATGACCTAAGAAAAAATCCTGATTAAAAAGAAGTTGAATTTGAGCTAAAGTAGGTGGATAGAATTAAAGGAAGAGGACAAAAACCGTGGTCCCTCAAGGACACTTAACACAGAGGTCAGGGACATAGCATCAATGCTTTGTCAGAGCTTCTGAAACCCCACTCAATTCTATTCTACCGGTTTAGGATCACAAGGCATGACTGAATTTGAAATTTAACCAAAAAAAAAAAAAAAAATTAGTTAACAAAATTTTTATTAATTGAATTGAATTAGTGGATTTTTTCTTTTTCTTTTTGAAGTAAAATTTTGTTTGATATTTTAGCACGTAAATCAAAATTTATGACAGCAGGGAAGAAAATGGAAGAGAAAGTAAAGGAACTGACTTGGCATGAGGCTTGGCCACATTCTTGAATATCCTTTGAGCGGATGTTCTGGCTTCCCATTCGCTGGTGATCTCCGACTCCGCCTTCCCAAAATCATCCACCGTCCTCGATATCGTCGACAGCCCCGACGACCTCACGTAGCTCACCAGCCGCTTCACGCTCCACGCCGACGCCCTTCTGCTCAGCCTCCTCAGCTTCTTCATGTCTATTTTCCTCGACGACTTTGTCTGGGTTACCGTCTTCGCGGCCCATCCTCAGTTTTCGCCGGCAATGACTGGGACGCCATCAGCACCCGCCGCTTCGGTCTATCCCGCCCTCCTCCCGTCCAGCGGCGGACCCCGAGAGCGCCCTCCAGCACATAAGTGGTGGAACACGCTCTCCTTCATCCCGATAAAGAAGGTCGCGACGTGGAGGAGGAGGCCAGCACCTTGACCATTACGATCTTTAGGAGCCAGATGGTGGCCGCGATCAGCACCGCCACAGTGCCCTGAAGGCCTTCTGTAAGACCTTGTTGTGCTTGTGACGTTGGGGAACATGATCATCCACGCCAGCAACACCAGGCCCAGCCACACGCAGTTCTGGAAGCTCTTCCGGAGGCCATATGACGAAATAACAGCAACCTTTTCTCGGAGCATGAAGTTGCGCTCGATGATGAAGACCAGGAACCCGCACACCCACCGGAGACGAGGCGGGCGCAGAAAGCAGCATCACCATGAGGCACCATTTCCATATCCTTCAACCCCCCCATTTCACCTCATCCTTCAGAGACTTGAGGGTGAGAGAGCAAATCAAACCGGTCATGATCGTGCAGAACAGCACCCACACTCGATCAAGGTCTTCGGTTGAATCCTCCTCCCTCTTCCTACTTGCTCGCGATACTTGCCATCTTCTTCGTCTTCCTTGTCTACATCATCAAACCACTCATCATCGTCATCCGACGATGAGTCCTCGTAGGGTTTAAGGGTTCGAGCTCTTCAGACTTTGGTGGGATCGGGTAGTTGTCTCGGCAAACCGGGCTTTGGGTTTAGGGTAGTTGAGGCGCCGGAGAGTGGTTGGAGGCGCTTTGGGCTGGTCTATCACCACCACAACTTGGTCTGGGGGCTGCTTCTGATCCTCCATGAGAGCGAAAGCGAAAAAGCAAAGAGATAGGGGGTTGTGACTTGTGAGTGGGAATATGGAGTGAAGAGTATGTGTGTATAAAACGATCGAACGGTCTGGTATGGGCAAGTACAAACAAACAAGTGAAGGCTACAATTCAACCCTCTGTTTTCAGATGCATCAATCAATCGCACTGTGTGTACCTCTTTATACCGCTGAATGACCTCATGATGACAATTCCCACATGCCTCCCGTTGCATCATGGCTTATGTTAAAAAATTAATTTTTTTTTAATTTCTTCAATTATATTTTGAGTATTTTAAGCAAAGGATTATGATTAATAGTCAATATCCATCCAATCCAATGAGGCAACGACTATAAAATGCAAGAGGGGGTGCGTGAAAGCAAGCGAGGCACTGTCTCAGGGGTTTAAAGGCAATTTAATTCCAGCTGGGTGTATTTGACCAACATTAGCTACGTGGAAAGTCAATTGAAATGAGCTTTTAAATAGTTGAAAGATAAAAAATTAGAATCTACTCCGTTAAACACATTTCCTAACAAATGAAGGACAAGAGGTAGTTGGGAATCAAAAGAAAATTCTAGGAAAGTAAAAACAAATCATCCATTTATTTGCCATGAAACAGAGCCTTTTTCAATAATGCTCTATAATAATAATAATTCCCACCTTAACTATTCCAAGATTACTGTGGAAGCCACCCTCTGATGATGATGATGTGTCATGAACATACTCCAACAAAAAAAATCATTAAGTGCTTGATGGTGAAAAGACGAACTTCCCTGCCAAAGATGCAGTTACTACATTTTGGCCTTCCATTGCATCATCTTTACCTTGAGAAAAATGTGGAAAAGAATTTGGCAAAACTTCACAACATATTTGTTTGTTCATTTCCATATTTATTTTCTAATTTGTGGTTGTTTGCCAATACTCTTGTCCATTTCTTCACTTCGATATAAGGGTGCATGCGAAGAAGTGTTAAAAAAACATGATATATATCAAAAATCTTTCGGTTTTAAAATATTTTAAAAAATTAATAATTTAATAATTTAAACATCAAAGTTCAAATCGAAATTCGAGTTTATTAAAGGAGAGTTGTCATATAACACTGAGTCCCAAAACATGTAGCGATGTGTAATTAATTAATCATGTCATAATATGATTTAAGGAGAATTATATTTTGGGGGTAGATGGCCCCAAATTAACAAAAGGTTCATATAACTCTTCAAATTGAGCCCAAGACCCAATGAAGTATGGAAATTAAGTTGAAGGATATTATCCTTCAGTATTTCTAAAAATGTCCTTTGCTGATTTTGAGAGAAAAAAATATTTTTGAAAAATACTTTTATTTAATTTAATATTTTAAAAAATATTTAATTTAATATTTTTTTAAATACTTTTATTTAATTTAATATTTTTTAAAAATATTTTTTATTTAATTTAATATTTTTTAAAAATACTTTTATGTAATTTAATATTTTTAAAAAATACTTTTATTTAATTTCATATTTTCTTAAAATATTAAATTAAATAAAAGTATTTAAAAAATATTAAATTTAATATTTTTGAAAAAAATTTATTTAATTTTATATTTTTGAAAATTACTTTTATTTAATTTAGTATTTTTGAAAAAAAAAATTATTGAAAAAATTTTATTTAACTTAATTTTATATGTGTTTTTGAAGGGTATATTTGTTCATTACTATTTCATATCCTTCAACTCAATTTGAAGAGTTATATGGACCTTTTGTTAATTTGGACCCTCATCTACTCTCAAAACATAATTCTCCCTATGATTTATATACCATAAATTAAATACATAACACATAACGGACAATTTTAAAATGAAATATCAACTCTTAATCCTTGGCACCTTGTTTGTGAGGTATTTTGGTTAAAACGTTGTGGGAAAGTGATTCCATTAATAAACATTTTTTAAGATAATTGCTTAATGTTTAGATGTAAATAAAAAATGTACCTTAAAATAGTATTTTTTTTTTACATTATATTGTATAAAAAAATAATTTTTAGAATAATTACTTATTAAGAAATTATTCATAAATTACTTCATGGATTTCTCGATATTTATAAAATTAATTATCAAAAATTGTAAAACAAATAAAATACTTTTAAATATTAAAAAAAAAAATTCTTAAAATTACTATCAAATCAACTTTAATCATCCTCGTATTATTACATGGGAGACAAAAAAAAACTCTTTGTTTAACGTGGATAAAAAAAACATCAATCATTCGAATTTACATTGCTTCAATTGATCAATGGGATAATAATTTAAATAATTTAAAATAAAAAATAAATAAAACATTTTTATTATCTAGGTAAAATTTGTATTTGTTATATTTAACTAATTCATTTATGGTTAAAATGAATTAAATAGTGTGATTTTTTATTTTTATTTTTGAACTTATAAAATGAACAAATCATCAAAATGAATAGATAAACAAATTTTTAAAAAATTTAGATCAAAGTATACTTATGAGTGCGCTTAGGTGGACCCCAAACCTATCTATACATACTCGTAGGTGAAACCATAAAGCTGGTGTATTGCGAGAAACGAGGTTTATTTTATTTTATTTTGAGTCAAAGCCTCCAAATAATAAATTCATTTACCAACGGGGCCACTGACATGCTCCCCTCGTGATTTCATTCACATAAATAAATGTAGAACATGTAAATAATTATGAATTTTATTCTGTAACCTTTCTAAAGTAAAAGGATGAGGTGGCCTTTATTATTTTACCTAATAAAAAAAGAAAAATATTTTGATTTTTTTTATTTAATTAAAAGCAATATATTGATAATAATCAATATAATTAAATTTAAATTTATTTTAATTTTTAATTATGTATATAGTGAATTTAATTGAATAAAAAATTAAATATTTATTTTTATTTAATTAGAAAACAATATGGCATAAATAAAAAGTAGAATAGTTAACTAGCATTTTTTTTTTTTACTTTTAGAAGATGTGAACGCATTGAAGTGTAAACACATGTTTTGTTCTGAGTTGTCAGTCGTGCACATGCCACAACTACCTTGTGCTCCACGAGGTGGTGTTTTTTTTTTTTACATTTTTTAATTTATTAGTTTCTAACATAACTTTTTTATGAGGTATGATGGTATGATTAAAGTGGAGACGTCATCCTCTACCGAGTCCCAACCTATATATCATAATCTCAATACCATATTATATATGAATTTAGTTTCAAAAGATAATTGATAAAACATTAGACATTAAAAGGAACATAAAATACTAGACTTTGTTTCACATCCGTCTTTGAAAACGATTTTTTCTTTTTTCTTTTTTCTTTAGTATAAAAATTAAAACTATTTTTTAATTTAGAAAACTAGTTTGGATTCAATTTTAGTATAAAATAGTTTTTTAGAATAATTTTAAGATATGTTTGGTAAGGGAACAAGAAATGAAAATAAATATTATATTTTCATTTCTTCATTTTCTATTCCCTTCTAAATAAGAATGGATTTAGTAATTCAAATTTTTGTGTTTGGATACATGTAAGAATATGACGTTTGAATGATTATTTGGTTTTATTTCAATGTTAAGTAAAAATGTGAATGAAAATGAAAATGAAAAAAAATTATTAATAATATTTGTATATCTGGTTTAAAATAATTTTTTTTTGGAGATAATTTTTTTATATTAAATAATAAAAACCTATTTGAGCGTGTGATTTTAAAAATAAAATAAAATTTAAAAATTTATACAATTATTTGGTTATTATTGTCAAAAAACAAAATAAATTTTGTTTTAAGTAATTGAAATTCCCAAAAACACATAACTATTTTGTAAATGAATTTTTTTGAGTATTATTTTTGAAAACTCTTCAAAATTGACTATAATTTCCAATCTTTATTTGAGCATTTGTAGAATTATAATATTGAATGAGCATCTTGTATGGATGTGTGAACCCTTTTTTGTTTTGAAATTGTGAACAGCTTAGAAGTCTTTTTTAAAAAAAAAAACTTTAATGTGTGTTTGTTTACAGGTGGATGAGCATATTAATTATCTGTATGAACCGTCCTTCTCATACATGACTATTATAAGAAGGGTTGATACTGACAATGCTCCTTCACTATTAATATCCTCCCAATAATCCTAGATCAATGATTGTCAACTTCGAGGTGTTGTAGGTCGCTCATTAGGTTTCAAATTTCTGCATTCACATTTTGGGTTCTCACTAAACCTTTTATTTATTCATTTATTTATTCAATTGGATGATGTTACAATTTTTTATTTTAAAATTAAAAAAGAAAAAAAGAAAAAAAAAGGGTTTTGACTTACTATTTTGAAAAAAAAAATCCAATTTTTATAAATAAGTTTTATTTTCATCTATTTAAAAATATATGTATTTTTTCATAAGTTAAATAATTATTTTTAAAAAAATTATTTGATGAATTTAAGTAAATAATGAATTCAAGAAGAAAAAGAAGAAGTGAATTGAGAAAAATATAAGACATAAAAAGTTGCTCAAAAGTTCTATTTGCAATATTATGACTTTTTACTTGGTATATATGATTTAAAATTTATTTATTTAAGATTGTATAAATTTCTTTTGAAAGGTCTACATCTAAATAGACTTTAGGGAAAGTCCAAAAACAAAGTAATAAAGAATGATGCCTCGGGAAATGCATGATAGAGAGAGTTGGCCTAATAACACCACGTCTCATACACTTGTATGCACATTGTTTATTATAATAATTATTTGTAAGTTTTAAAACCAAAATCCCCATTATTAAATTATTCTATATTTATTTATGTGAAAAAAAAAAAATCATGGAAGAGGCGCTCAGCCACCTCAGATGGGTCTGTCTTGCGTATATTATTTTATTTTGGGGCTTTCATTTACAATAAATAAACAAATGAATGGTAAGTTGAGTTGGAAGAGAAGCATCCTAGTCGCAAATATGAAGTCTATATAATTGATGCTCTTTCATATGATAAAGTAGTGAATTTTGTTATAATTTATTATTTATTATTTCAACATAAATGTTGATACTGAGTCAATTGATGATGGTTTCCTCCTCTAGATGTGGTAGTGAAAGTTCCTGTTCCGGTGTCGAAATCTGGGCTTCTGCTTCCCTACACAAAAGATGTCCAGACGGGTTGTCCGGACACACCCTCTGAAGCCCAAGTCAGACTATGGGAATGAATAGAAACCCTAAGAGAGAGAGAGAGAGAGAGAGAGAGAGAGAGAAAGTAAGTGAGAAAGCTCACAATGTCCTTTCTTTTTGTGTCATTTCAGTAGGGTTTTTATAATGTTCAAAGGTGGAGGGCACAGTAATGTTGTGATGTCCTTTGACTCAATATCGTAATGATGACTTCGCAGTAGCGACAAGGCAATCATCACAACTGCAAGGCGGTTAACGATTGTGTCAGATGACACATCATGATGCCACTGTCGTCCCTTTAATCTCGTTGACGGTTTGGGACTGGATAGGCCAGTCCACTAATGTAGATGTAAGGATGGGAAGAATCCCATCAGTCATTCCGGTGTCAGATAGCCATCATCTTGCATATCATAGAGGATTTGGGACTGTCAGGGATATATGGTATGTTTGGTGGCACAAATGGTCAGGACAGGCATGTTCTGGATGCCTTAAAGGTTGTTCGGCCGTAGTGGTGAAAGAAAGTGACACGTGGTCGAACTGGGATGATGCCATGTGACAGACGCGTGGAAGCACTCGTAGGTGGACACGTGGGGTATGACCCCCACAATAAATACTTTTATTAATCTAAAATCTTTTAAATAAATTTATTTTTTATTTTCTTTCGTGAATTATTTATTTTATAAGTTAAAAAAATATATTATTTAATTCATTTTAACTAACCTATATAGTAATAATAAATTAATAATACCTCTTATTTGATTTTACTTTTAAATTATTTACCATAATGCAAACATAATAGGAAATAAATATTTTTTTTTTATTCTATTCTATATTTAAAACTGTATACATGACATCCTCTTTATAGATGATTTTTCTCAACACAAAATAGGAAACAACTTAACAACCTAACAATATATAGTTGTCTAACATATTACAAAAAAATAAATCTCCTAATATCTTGTTAATTATCTCAGCCGATCCTATCTTTTTCAACATATAATTTATTATTTAATATTTGAACATAAATACTTTTATTTATCTAAAATTATTTTAAATTTATTTTTTAAATTTTCTTTCATGAATTATTTATTATATAAGTTAATAATATATACTATTTAATTCATTTTAACTGACTTATATAAATATATTGGAAATGTGTCTCAAATTCCTATTTTGAATATGTAATTAGTTTCCTTATAGAATAAGAAAATTTAGTAGGAATATCTCTATAAATATTATAGGTTACGAAGGGAAAAAGATATGAGACAGAGAGAGAGATGAGATAAAGATGTGAGGAAGAGTGAGAGACACCTGATGAAGTAAATGACTCATTAGGGTGTAATAAAAGGCACTACAAAAAAAAAATAATTTTAATGACGAATCTTTAGTCACGACCACACAATATCATGACCAAAGATATTCTTTTGTCACGAATAGGATAAAATTGAAACAATATGTGTGTGAGAAAAAAACATATTTAGTCGTGATGATTTTATCAACCATCACTAAAAGTATTGATGAAAGGGTATTTTAGTCACAAATATATTTGAAACTGTGATTATTTGTAAATTTATGGAAGGAAATTTTGGCGCCAATAATTTTAGTCATGATAATTTTATCATTCGTGACAAAAAGTGTAACGAAAGAATGTTTTAGTAACAGTTTTTTGTGAAACTGTCACTCTCTCTCTCTCTCTCTCTCTCTCTCTATATATATATATATATATATATATATATATATATATATATATATTGTGAATTTTAGTCGTCGTTGATTGATCATGACTGTATGGTAACCTATAGTCACAAAATTTCACATTTGACCGTAACCAAAGACTATTATTTATTTTAAATGATTTTTGGGTTACCTATTATAATATTTTTAGAAAATCTATATATATATATATATATATATATCATAGAAACTATCATTAATAGTAATAATAATAATTCTTATTAATTATAAAAAGTTCAAAGTTATACCATTATATTTTTAAGTTAAGAAACAAATTGGTGTGTTACCTATTTTTCTTTAGTTAAAATTATTTAATTTCCTTTTGTAACTCATTAATAGTTGTACCCAACCAAACAAAACAAAACCCACTCTTTCTCCCTTCCCAAAACCCATGACCATAACAGGGCACCATTTCTTCCCACAAAACCTACCCACAATCGCCATTGCTTAGAGGAAGCAATTGTCGGAAAAGCTTATGGAAGCCATGCCCGAAGAAGCCTCATGGAAGCTATGGTTGGTAAAACTGAAACCACCTCCAAGAAGCCCCCTTAAAAATCATTTCTCTTTAGGTTTTGGTGAGTTTTGAGATTTTTTTTGTTTTGGGTTTTGTTAGTTGGTATTTTGGAAATGTTTGTTATTAGGTTTGAGATTTCATTGTTATTGGGTTTATTTCTTAGTTGGTGCTTTTGGAAAAATTGAAAATAATATATGTTGTGAGTGTTTGTGGAAATTATTATGGGTTTATCTCAAATGGAAATGTTTTGACAATAACCTCCCTCACCATTTTGATTTTATTCTCATTTAACCTTATATCTTTCACTATATCCGATCTTTGAAAAAAAAAAAAGGAAAATGGGTGAAAATCTATGATCTTTGAAAACCCATTCTATCATTTTTCTTGCAACTTTTCAGTAACTTCTTTAGAAATAAAAAATAATATGAAACATGCACATTTGACTCAATATGCTTTTCCTTTAATTTTTCATTTTCCATAATTGAGGATAAATAATTTCAGTTTGAAGTGAACATCAGGCTGCCAAAGAATTTTTATAATGATATATGGGGAAAAATAAGTATTATTTTCCATAATTAAGTATTAATTTTATGGGAAAAATAATACATAAATTGATTTGTTTTTTAAATTGGAATGTGATTTGAATTATGATATGTATAGGAGTCCACACCACACATTCACATTGTTGGAATCATAACTTGCATATATTTTCTATTTTTATTATAAACAAACAATAATAAATTATATATTAAATGTAAGAATTCTTTTGTAAAACTATGAATTTATTTTATGTTCTTAAAAATTAGTTTTAAAATTTTTAAAATTTGATGTAGTAAAAATGATTTGCTACCTTATTTTCGAAAACTCTTCAAAATTGACTATAATTTCATTTGAGCATTTGTAGAATTATAATATTGAATGAGCATCTTGTATGGATGTGTGAACCCTTTTTTGTTTTGAAATTGTGAACAACTTAGAAGTCTTTTTTTTTTAAAAAAAACTTTAATGTGTGTTTGTTTACAGGTGGATGAGCATATTAATTATCTGTATGAACCGTCCTTCTCATACATGACTATTATAAGAAGGGTTGATACTGACAATGCTCCTTCACTATTAATATCCTCCCAATAATCCTGGATCAATGATTGTCAACTTCGAGGTGTTGTAGGTCGCTCATTAGGTTTCAAATTTCTACATTCACATTTTGGGTTCTCACTATACCTTTTATTTATTCATTTATTTATTCAATTGGATGATGTTACAATTTTTTATTTTAAAATTAAAAAAGAAAAAAAGAAAAAAAAAAAGGGTTTTGACTTACTATTTTGAAAAAAAAATCCAATTTTTATAAATAAGTTTTATTTTCATCTATTTAAAAATATATGTATTTTTTCATAAGTTAAATAATTATTTGATGAATTCAAGTAATAATGAATTCAAGAAGAAAAAGAAGAAGTGAATTGAGAAAAATATAAGACATAAAAAGTTGCTCAAAAGTTCTATTTGCAGTATTATGACTTTTTACTTGGTATATATGATTTAAAATTTATTTATTTAAGATTGTATAAAATTTCTTTTGAAAGGTCTACATCTAAATAGACTTTAGGGAAAGTCCAAAACAAAGTATAAAGAATGATGCCTCGGGAAATGCATGATAGAGAGAGTTGGCCTAATAACACCACGTCTCATACACTTGTATGCACATTGTTTATTATAATAATTATTTGTAAGTTTTAAAACCAAAATCCCCATTATTAAATTATTCTATATTTATTTATGTGAAAAAAAAAAAATCATGGAAGAGGCGCTCAGCCACCTCAGATGGGCCTGTCTTGCATATATTATTTTATTTTGGGGCTTTCAGTTACAATAAATAAACAAATGAATGGTAAGTTGAGTTGGAAGAGCAGCATCCTAGTCGCAAATATGAAGTCTATATAATTGATGCTCTTTCATATGATAAAGTAGTGAATTTTGTTATAATTTATTATTTATTATTTCAACATAAATGTTGATATCGAGTCAACTGAGGATGGTTTTTTCCCCTATATGTGGCAATGAAAGTTCTCGTTCCGATGCTGGAATCTAGGCTTTCTACTTTCTTGCACAAAGATGTCCGAACACACCCTCTGAAGCCCAAGTCAGACTTTGGGAATGAATAGAAACCCTATGAGAGAGAGAGAGAGAGAGAGAGAGAGTAAGTGAGAGAGCTCACAGTGTCCTCTCTTTTTGTGTGTCGTTTCAGTAGGGTTTTTATAGTGTTCAAAGGTGGAGGGCATAGTAATGTTGTGCTGTCCTTTGACTCAACGTCGTAATGATAATTGTGCAGTAGCGACAAGGCAATCATCACAACTATAAGGCGGTTAACGGCTGCGTCAGACGACACGTCATGATGCCATTGTCATCCCTTTAATCCCGTTGATGGTCTGGGACTGGATAGGCTAGTCCACTGATGTAGATGTAAGGATGGGAAGAATCCCATCAGTCATTTTGGTGTCAGATAGTCATCATCTCGCATATCAAAGAGGATTTGGGACTATTAGGGATATATGGTTTGGGATTTGGGACTATTAGGGATATATAGTTTGCTTGGTGGCGCAAATGGTCAGGACAGGATGTTTCTGGATGCCTTGAAAATTGTTCGGGCAGTGGTGAAAGAAGTGACACATGGTCGAGCTAGGACGATGTCATGTAGACAGACGCGTGGAAACACTCGTGAGTGGACATGTAGGGTATGACCCCCACAATAAATACTTTTATTAATCTAAAATCTTTTAAATAAATTTATTTTATATTTTATTTCGTGAATTATTTATTTTATAAGTTAAAAAAATATATTATTTAATTCATTTTAACTAGCCTATATAGTAATAATAAATTAATAATATCTCTTATTTGATTTTACTTTTAAATTATTTAGCATAATGCAAACAGAATAGGAAATGAATTTTTTTTTTATTCTATTCTATATTTAAAATGGTATACACAACATCCTTTTTATAGATGATTTTTCTCAACACAAAAATAGGAAACAACTTAACAACCTAACAATATACAATTGTCTAACAGATTACAAAAAAATAAATCTCCTAATATCTTGCTAATTATCTCATCCAATCCTATCTTTTTCAACACATAATTTATTATTTAATATTTGAACATAAATACTTTTATTAATCTAAAATTATTTTAAAATTATTTTTTTAATTTTCTTTTATGAATTATTTATTATAAGTTAAAAATATATATAATTTAATTCATTTTAACTGACTTATATATATATATATATATATTGGAAATGTGTCTCAAATTCCTATTTTGAATATGTAATTAGTTTCCTTATAGAATAAGAAAATTTAGTAGGAATATCTCTATAAATATTATAGGTTATGAAGGGAAAAAGATATGTGACAGAGAGAGAGATGAGATAAAGATGCGAGGAAGAGTGAGAGACACCCGATGAAGTAAATGACTCATTAGGGTGTAATAAAAGGCACTACAAAAAAAAAAAAATTTTTAATGACGAATCTTTAGTCACGATCACAAAATATCGTGACCAAGGATATTCTTTTGTCACGACTAGGATAAAATTGTGACAATATGTGTGTGAGAAAAAAAAACATATTTAGTCGCGATGATTTTATCAATCGTCATTAAAAGTATTGATGAAAGGGTATTTTAGTCATAAATATATTTGAAACTGTGACTATTTGTAAATTTATGGAAGGAAATTTTGGCGCCAATAATTTTAATCATGGTAATTTTATCATTCGTGACAAAAAGTGTAACGAAATGATATTTTAGTAACGGTTTTTTGTGAAACTATCACTATATATATATATATTGTGACTTTTAGTCACGCCGTTGATTGATCGTGACTGTATGGTAACCTATAGTCACAAATTTCACATTTGACCGTGACCAAAGACTATAATTTATTTTAAATGATTTTTGGGTTACCTATTATAATATTTTTAGAAAATATTATATATATATATATATATATATATATATATATATATATATATATATATCATAGAAACTATCATTAATAGTAATAATAATAGTTCTTATTAATTATAAAAAGTTCAAAGTTATATCATTATATTTTTAAGTTAAGAAACAAATCGGTGTGTTACCTATTTTTCTTTAGTTAAAATTATTTAATTTCCTTATAATGATTAATGTTTTAATAAAAAGTAAAATAAAGTTTAATATATTAGTTTAAAAATATGATGGTTCAATTTGATATTATTGATAAATAGTTCAAATACAAGTGAGTTAGCAAATTAAAAAACCAATTTTGATTTTATATATGATAAATAATTCTTATTGTATTTAAAGTACCAACAAAAGTGATAACTAAATTTTACAATTAACAATTAAGATCAAAATAATCTTCATAATAGGTTTATTAATAATAGGGTTAATGATAATAGGTTTTATATTGTTAATAATAAGTTTTATATGAAGTACCTATTTTTCTTATTATATGATTGTTAATAATAGGTTTTATATAAAGACATTAAGAATTTGATATTCAATTGATATTTATATATATTTTTAATTAGGATGATAATAAGACCAGTTATTATAAGAAAATTTTAATAAATTTTATCATCATTAATATTATTTATCAATTTATAATAATTCAATTCAAATTTATCTCTCTATGTAGTTACTTCTTTTTTTAATAAACTTAAATTTGTTAAACATGTAACAAAAATAATGTTTTAGTTAACTATTAAAATCTTAAAATATAGAACTTGATAAATTTCTAATATAAAATTTTAAAATTTTAAAACTTGATAAGCTTGATAAAAATTTTAAAATAACACTTTGAAAATAACAATTTTAAAATATAAAACTTGATAAATTTCTCATATATAATTATAAAATTTAAAATTTTAAAATCTAAAACTTGATAAATTTCTAATATAAAATTTTGAAATTTTAAACTTGATAATTTTAAAACTTGAAAAATTTGAAATATATTGGAAGTTATTTTCAAAGTGTTATTTTAAAATTTTTGTTGGAATAATAATTTGTGTATATTTTCTATTTTTATTATAAACAAACAATAATAAATTATATATTAAATGTAAGAATTCTTTTATAAAACTATGAATTTATTTTATTCTTAAAAATTAGTTTAAATTTTTTTTAAAATTTGACGTAGTAAAAATGATTTGCTACCTTAATTTTTTTAAGATAAGTCTTTCAAAGTTTATATTTTATGTTAAAATTAATATTTTTTTAAAAAGAATAAGCTTATTTAAATAATGCCTTCAACATTAATTTTTATTTTTATTATTAGCAAATGGTGGTTGAATTTAGTGAAATATTTACATTTTTAATTATTGTCAAAAGTAAAAAATAAAAATTTTAAAAGTGATACAAGTAAAATTTATTCTCAAATTTCTATCTTTCTTTTTATGAGTTAATTTATAAGTTGTGTCTTTTTTCTTTTTATTTAAAATAAAGTAATTAGTTTTTAAAGTTTAAAGATAGTAAACTTATATAATATTTTTAATTAAATATGCTCTCAAATAATATCCTACTTCCAAAACAACTTCTCAACAAAAACTATTTTTATTAAAAAAAAAAAAAAAAACAATATCAAACCTATTCTTGAAAAAGAATAGGATTTTTATTTTTTATTTTATTTATTTATTTTTTTAAGACTAGTTTCAAAACATCTTCTAATATTTTAAGATTTAGAAATTTTTTGTTTTGTACCCAAATTAGAAAATTATGAAATTTCCAAATACTTACAAGTTTGTGCATATTGAAAATTTGAAAATACTTATAACTTTGTACACTTTTCACAATTCAATTTTAAATAAAAATTATTGAAAAAAAGAAAAGAAAATAATACCAATAATTTTGATTCCTGAAACTACTTGGGGTGTAATAAAGAGTTAGGATTTTAAGTCCAAATTTTAATTTTGTTCACACTTAGGATTAGAATTTTTCATTTGGTATTTTATTTAAATTAATTTTTATAAGTGCATACTTGTTAGCCAATTCTGAATTTTTAAGCATGTTTATTGTATTTTGTTTCATCTTATTCATACCTTACCTTTTCATTACTTCATGATCCAAGATATGCATATGTTGTATCTATTTTGAGGCCTTATCTATGATTTCATATTTTATTAATGTTATCTATGAACCAACCCTCATTGATTTTTTATGCAATAGAAATGTTAGTAATTCATTTCTATAAATTTTCAAATATGTTAGTCTCATTGTGTGTTTTTATCTATTTCTTTTTCAATATTATTTGTCATTAATTTTATCATTTACTCATTTTCATTTTAGGAAACCTTAGAAATCTCGTTCAAGTATCCTTGCTTGACAAATGTCTCTTTTATCATATACTGAAAATATATAAGTTGTAGAAGTGTGTATATGATTATTTATTATGGTCATATTCAAGTTTTCAACCTATATGTTTTGTATATGATTGGTAGAATTATCTACAAATGATGTTTGAATTGTCCATTTAGACAGTTTAGAAATACATGATATCTATGAAATTACATGCTTATGCTTTAGCATATTGATAAGTTTTGACAATAATTCCCCTTGTTCACTGGATGCATATTTGGACAAGGTGACATATTGTTAGCAACTTAGTTAAGCTAACTAATATTATGTTTATGCCTTAGCCAATTTGTGTACTTGGAGAACTATGGGAAATGCTGTCGAAATTTTATCAAAATGAAACTAAGCATGTTAGTGATTGATTCGTAGGGATTATGTATTTCTAAATGGGATAGGAACCACTACCAAATATAGGAATATGAGATGATAAAAAACATATCATATTCATTATAAGTTGATATGAAGATTCATTGTTATGTGATTTAAGGGTTTAATTTATGGAAGTACGAGAAAAATGCCAATAGATAAGAGTTGGGTGTAGAAGTCAAGAGTAACTAGTGAATATCATAAAGGAGTTTTGAAGTTCTTAGACTTTGCCTTTAACAATGCACTGGGAAAAGAAATGCTCTCATGTCCTTGCATTTGTTGCAATAATTATCTTATGTAGAAATGAGAAATCATGTATGACCATTTGTTAGACAATGGGATAGCTAGAAATTATGTTTGATGGTTGATGAATGGGGAAATGAGTTTTGCGAACCTACAAATACTAACACTAATGAGTCGGATATGCATGATGAGATACAAGAAATGTTAAATGATGCATTTGGAATGTCAATGCCAAATGAGGAATCTGAAAGAAGTCTACATGTGCATGAGGAGTTTGAAAAACCAAATGAGGATGCAAACAAATTTTATAATTCGTTAAGGGAAGCAGAGCACGAACTATATCTAGGGTGTAAAAAATTCACAAAGTTGTCTTTTATCATGATATTATTTCATATGAAGTGTCTTAATGGATGGATTAATAAGTCCTTTACATTATTGCTTGAATTGTTGAAGGAGACACTTCCTGAGGGTGAGACATTGCCAAGCAACTATTATGAAGCAAAAAAATTACTTCGTGACCTTGGCCTTCATTATATTAAGATTGATGCATGCCTCTCAAATTGCATGTTGTATTCAAAAGAGCATGTAAATGCAAATGAGTGTGTTGTTTATGGTGTCTTTAGATTTAAATCAAGTGGTGATCATTCTACAAATGAGTTCACTAAGTTATCAAAGAAAAAGAAAATTCCTTCTAAGGTCTTGTGTTATTTTCCCTTTAAACCAAGGCTTCAAAGGATTAATATATTGTCATCTAAAAAAACAGGCTTCTCACATGAAATGGCATGTTGGATGGTCACATGGGAGGTGAGATGATGAGGCATCCACTAGACTCTTTGGCTTGGAAAAACTTCGATAACGTACACCCTTCATTTGCACTAGAACCTTGAAATGTTAGGCTCAGTTTAGCAAGTAATGGGTTTAATATTTTTAGTAATATGTCAATTTCATACAACATGTGACCTATGGTTCTTATTCCATATAACTTACCACCTTGGATGTGTATGAAACAAACATTTGTCATGTTGTCACTACTTATTCCTGGTCCAACTGCACCTGGGAATGACATTGACATATACTTACAACCATTGATAGATGAGTTGAATGACTTAGGGAGATTAGAATTGAAACATATGATGCTTCAAAAAAACAAAATTTTTGTATGCATGCAGCTATATTATAGACCATAAATGATTTTCTTGCATATGCAAATCTTTCAGTTTGGAGCACTAACAGGAAATTTGCTTGTCCTATTTGTAATAAGGATTGTTCTTCATATCGATTACAAAACGGATGGAAATGGTGTTACATGGGTCATTGTCGATTTTGCCGATTAATCATAGATTTCAACGTGATAAAAAGTCCTTTGATAGAAATGAGGAGCATAGAACAACACCTAAACAATTTTTTGGGAAAGATATTTTACATCAATTAGATGGAATGAAACATATATTACTTTAGGGAGGACATCAAAAAATAAGATGTCAATAAAAAGAAAAAGAGAACATGATGAACTTGAGCACAACTGGAAAAAAAAGAATCATTTTTTTTTCAATTTCCATATTGAAAAACCCTCATTTTGCGTCACAATTAAGATGTAATGCATGTTGAAAAAAAATATATGTGACAGTATAGTTGGCACTTTATTGAGTATCGATGGTAAATCGAAGAATAACTTCAATAGTCATCTTGACTTACTAGATATGGGTATTAGAGATCAACTTCACCCCATACAAAGAGGGAATAGGGTTATACTGCTTACTACATGTTATTCACTAACTTCAAATGAGAAAAAGGAATTCTGTAAATTTTTGAAAGAAATGAAGGTTCCAGATGGTTATGCTTTTAACATCTCTCGGTGTGTATAAGTGAATGAAAGAAAAATATTTGGATTGAAGTCTCATGATTGTCATGTTCTCATGCAACAACTCCTTCCACTTGCAATTCGAGGAGTTCTACATAAGAATGTTTGTGCTATTATAGTTGAATTATGTAGTTTCTTCAAACAGTTATGTTCTAAAGTGTTAAAGACTAATCAATTAGAGCACCTCGAGAATGACACAATAGCCACACTTTTCAAATTAGAAAGAATATTTCCTCCATCATTCTTTGATATTATGGTGCATTTACCTATTCATCTTGCAAGTGAGGCAAAGGTCGCTGAACCAGTGTAATATCGATGGATGTATCCTATCAAGTGGTATGTTCTCATTCAATTAATATTATGTATATTAGGCTTAATAATTAGTTCATATTGAAATAGTCTACTCATGTGTGAAATGACTGTAGTTTAACACACATTAAAGTCTTATGTACATAATAAGAGTTGTCTAGAAGGTTCTATTGCAGAGGGGTACATAGCAAAAAAATGTGCAACCTTTTGTTTAAGATATTTGCATGATGTTGAAACAAAGCATGGCCGTAAAGAAAGAAATTATGTCATTAAAAATAACATAACAAATGGAGGATTAACCATTTTCAAATGCATGGGATGTATAATAGCAAAGTCAACATCCTCGTTGTTCTTGAGCATCCACACAAAAGAAGATGGTCCAAACACATTTAAGTGTTGAACTAATGTGTGGAAGTGATGTCATTTATTAAGACATTTGAATAAAACTTTATACTAATTCTCATGCAAAAATTTAATTTTGGTCTTTGTGAGCATTATAATAATAATAATTATTTTTATTAGAGAGCATAAGCAATCTATAAGGACTAAGTCTCATATTCATGGACAAGATGTAGATTTGATTCACACAAGAGAATTCATTAGTTGGTTTGAAGAACATGTACGTACATTCATTACATAAATTGTTCTATTATCTAATAAACATGTATGTATTAACATTTTATATTTGAATATATAGATTATACAAATCGACTGAAGGTCCATTCTGAACACTACTATCTATTATCTCATGGACCAAGTACATCAGTTTACATGTTAGTGATGATACTCAGTAATGGTTCTATATTTCATGCACAAAAGATGAAAGAGGGAAAAAAGAAAACGCTTCAATAATATGAGTGTTGTGACCGTCGAGGTATCAAGCTTTGCAATTTCTGTGGCAAGAGATAATAAACCCAATTCTGGGTCATGTTTCTTACTATGGTGTGCTAACTGATGTAATTGAGTTGCATTACCTTAGTGGAAATAGAGTTATTTTATTTAAGTGTGGTTGGTGGGATGTAATCAATATTGGAAAGGGGATAAAGAATGATGAATATGGGTTCACATGTTTGAATTTTGAACGTACCATATGCACTAATGAACCATTCATGCTTGCATCTCAAGCAAAACAAGTCTTTATGTTCAAAATTCAAATGAGGAAAATTGGCACACCGTTGTAGAGATACAAACTCGAGGGGTTATGATATGAATCAGAAAGTATCTACTAATATGATGTAGCCATATATCAAGTAGCCTATAACAACTCCTTCAATCATACGTCAGACATTGACGTCGCATGAGCTGTCGAGAATGATTGTTAATCATTACGGATAGAAATGATATTTGCATTCGGCGAATGTCGAAGTAGGACTGTTACTAACCTCCATATCTATCACAATAAGGAAACATGGTGAACGAAAGATAATGATCGTTATTCATTTCGATGATGCATAGATTAATGTGTATTATAAATTGGTAAGCATCACATAAATATATTTTTTGAAGATACAAATTGGTAATTTATTTCATATTATATCATGTAACTTATTTTTTCGTAGTTACGATTTCTAATTACTGTTATTTAGTAGGTAATGTCAATATCAAAGATGAAGAGTAAAGAACGGTGCTCCGATAGATGAATGCGGAAGCATGCTAACAACAATCTAAAGATACAGCCCGCTTGCTAACTACTACTCCTAATAGTTTTGGTCCTTCTGATTCTTTAGATCCTTCTATTGTTGGTATGATTAAGAAGATTATGTTTAACTTTACATATGATAAATGTGTTTACATATGTTTAATTTCTTGAATGATAGGTTTTTAATGTTTAATTTTATATAAGATAAATAAATTATGTTTCTTTTAATTTCATTATTACTCTTAATAAGTTTCTCCTCTAGCAAAAAAAGGACATGTGGCCCAACACGCAACTTAGATTTACTTAGCATGAAACCGAGGAAAAAAAAAACTACACAATTCAATACTAGAGGGAAAGTTGTTTATGATGAAAAAGGGGAAAAATTGTTAAGTTATATGGGGACATTGGTGCGATCTCAACACAATGTATCCCAATTCCAAGTTCAAGATTGGAATCATGTTAGTGAAAATGTGAAGGAAAAGATTTGGGCCTTAGTATTGGTATATGCTACTTACTATACAATCTAAATTGTAATGCTATTGTTTAAAAATGATACCTCTTATTTATACATGACATTTTAATGCAATATAGGAAAAATATGAACTAAAAGAAACATGTAAGAGCTACATACTCCAATGTTGTGGAAATTTGTTTAGAAGCTACAGAAATAAAATGAAGATCAAGTATTATAACCCTTATAATACAAATGAGGAGAGATTGCGCCATCGATCTTCACACTTATCGGATGATGATTGGAGGTGGCTCATCCACTTTTGGGTACACTGAAGGCCAAGGTAAATATAATGATATTTCTTGATAGTGTATCTTATGATACTCATATTCACATAAAAATGATATTATTGGTAATCTAACCTAATGCTTCATTTATATACATTTATTACGTTTCTATTACTAATATATTAGTGGCATGCTATTTTTTAATTGATGTAGGATGTCTCAAAAAAAAAAAAAAGGCAAATAGGGCAGAGCAAGTGATAAAGCATACATCGGGATCAAAAAGTTATGCTCAAATTCGATATGAACAGGTTGGAAATTTATTATTAATATGATTTGTTTGTACACAAATAATTCATCATAAATAACTTAATTGTTTTACTTGTAAGAATAGATACAAAAGAAGAAGGATCGAAGTGATCCTAATAGAATTAAGATGTTTGTTTTGACACAAAAAAAAGATGAGACGCTTGTTGATGATCGTTCTAAGGAGATTATGGTAATGAAGTAAATAAATTTTATATAATTGTTTTTCAATCATAGCCACATACTAAAATTATTTTAAAAGACTAATACTTATTTTTGTTTTTTATAATTTTAGGATCAATTTCATAAATTACTATCCCAACCTGATGGGACATCTTCTTCTACTTCTGCATCATCTGGAGCATCTACATTTGTAGCATCTACATCTGTAGATGAGATATATACTCAAGTCATGGGTCCAGAGAGGCATGGCCATGTTCGAGGGCATGGATTTGGTCCTACCCCCACCTCAGTCTTTAGTTCTACTAGTAGAAGACGATCAAGAACTATTCTTTCAACACAACTTGAAAATGCCCAAGAGAAGCTAATAGTTACAAAACAAAAGTTTACAACTGCAACTGAAGAACTCTCAAATGTGAAAGAGGAACTCTCACATGTGAAAGAAACATTTGAAGAGAGGTTTATAGAAGTTCAAAGGAAAACACGAGGAAAAGTGAAAGAAGAGTTTGAAGAAAAAATTATGGAAATGCGAAGAAAAATGCAAGCATAAATTCAAGAACAAATGATGCAAATGATGCAACAAGTTCAGCAAAGACAGTAGAAATTTGAAGATTATGCTACATCTTTATATGATAGATTCTCTTAACTTTTTTTTGAAAATTATGCCATTTATTTATATGATAGATTCTCCTAACTTTTTTTTTGCTTTCTATAACTATTATGTGATGTTTGGTTGGCTGATTTGTTATATTATGTTAAAATGTGAAACTAAATTTGAATCTCCTTTTTGGTTTTTTTTTTCTGTTATATTATGTTTTTGTTATTTAACGACCTATATTGATATATAAGTTCTTAACTAGCTTGGGATAATTGATTGTAATATATTGTACTATATTGAGATTTTGAATTTTGAAATTATTTTAATTTCTTAATTGCATATAAGGGTCTAAAATGAGTTTGTTCATGTTTATAACAGGTTTGAAAAATCCGAATTTATAAAATACCAATGTCTAAATATAACAAATTTTAGTCACGACCATTAAAAACTTGTACCCATAAGTCTACTTTTAGTCACAATTCGTAATGAACCGTGACCACAATTTAGTGATTTGGAGGACATCATATGATTAATTTTAGTCATGGTCATTAACAGTTGTGACCATAAGTGTACATTTCATTACAATCACTTAATTAACCATGACCATAGACCTAACATTTAGTCACAATCACTTAGCTAACCATGACCATAGACATACATTTACTCACAATTAACAAATTGACCGTGATCATAAGATTACATTTAGTCACGATCACTTAAATAACAGTGACTATAGACCTACGTTTAGTCACAATTAGGGAATTGATTGTGACCATAAGATTACATTTAGTCACAGCCACTTAATTAACCATGACTATAGACCTACATTTAGTCATGATTAAGAAATTAACCGTGACCCTAAGATTACATATAGTCCCGGTTACTCACGTAGCCATGATCATAAGTTTACATTTAATCCATAAGTTGACATTTAGTCATGGTAACTTACTTGACCATGACCATAAGCTTACATATAGTCACGGTCGCTAACTTACCTCCTACTGTGACACTCAGTCATAGTTTCATAAGACCGTGACAATAAGTTTAGGTCACGGATTGATAAGATTTGGTGACGGTTAGCAACCGTCACCTAAAATCCTATTTCTTATAGTGAGGGTTCATGGTTCAGGGTGGAGATATAAATGGACCAATAATTATATATAATTTTTTATTTCCGTAATATTCTCTATCATATAATGAAATGTTCTCTCTCATTTGTGGAGGTAGACATAATTGGTCGAACTACATTAAAACCTTATATAGTTTTTGTGTTATTTGCTTTATTTTTATGTTATTCTTTTAACATGTTTACATTAATGCTTCCACTAGTACAACAAGTGGTATTAGAGTTGTGTGAAGATTGTGGGAGAATTACTTTGAAGATGATTTCAAGGATAAAATATAATATTGACCATTTTGATGGGAAGAATAATTTTTGTATTTAGTAGAGTACTGTTAAAGATATTTTGGTGCAACAAGAACTTAAAACATTACATGATAAGAAACTTGAGAGGGTGATAAATGAGGAATGAGAATAATTAGGAGTAAAATTAGTAGGTATTATTTGTTTAAGTCTATATCCAAAAATAAAGTATAGTATTTTGAATGAGAAGTCTCCCTATGATTTATGAGAGAAGCTAGAAAAAAGTTATATGTCAAAATCCTTTACAAATAGGCTATATTTGAATAAACAATTATTTGAGTTGAAGATGGATACAAGAATGGATGTTAATGATCATATAAATAAATTTAATTAATGTATCACCAAAGTATTAAGTGTAGAAGTTAAGATTGATGAAAAGAATCAAACCATTATTTTATTGGCATCTCTACCAAAATCATGTGAGATAGTGGTGATCACATTGTTAGAAAAATTAGGTTAATCCAACCTAAGATAATCATCTTAGAGGGGGGTGAATAGGGTGATGGTCTCTTTTTGCAAATTTAAAATATGTGAATGTAAAATACAATTATATGCAATATCTAATAAAACAGTATAAAAACAATTGCATATAAAGTAAAAGAATAGGGAATAGAGAATGCAAACACAAGGTTTTTATAGTGGTTTGGCATAATCCAGTCTACGTTATTCTTCTTTAGCTTCAATCCCAAGTTTGAGGTTTCACTAATTCAAAACTTCCAAACTAAGCTTTCAAGCAATACAATTGGATTATGGTTCCAATCCATCCTCTTGAACTTTTGGCTCAAAGCACCTTTTACAATTCTCAAGAGATACCCCACTCTTGAACAACCCCTCAAGTGATACCCCACACTTGAGAATCCCTAAGTGATATCTCACACTTAGATTCTTCATCTCAAAGATATACAAATAATTTCACAAAATCCTAGTACAAAACTTTAGGCTCAAATGATACAAGAAAACTAGGATTGAATGGTGCACTAAAGTTATGCAAGTTTTACAATAATGGCGCTCTAAAAAACACTCTCCCAAGGCTCAAACATATTCAATAAATGTTTAGAAAGTTTAAGCTCTTGAAACAATGAATATTTGAGCCTTTTTATAGAGGAAAAATGTCAAATTAGTCGTTAGGGGTTCGATTGGTCGATTTAGGGGTCGATCGATTGACTAGTTGTTAGCATTTAATGTTTCCTAAGTGACCGTTGAACCTCGACCATCCCTTGACCGATCCTCGATCAGACCTCGATTGATTGAGGTTCAACCTTGACTAGTTGAACAAGCATTCTGGAAGAGAGAGAATGTTTTTACACCCCTCGATTGGTTGAGCTAAATAGGTCGATCGGGTTCCTCATTCGGTTCAACTAGTTGAGCCGTTTTTGGATCAACAACCTTTTTTTTCAACTTTAAAATCTTTTAAACAAGTTGGGAAAATATTTGACACAAGGTTTTAGTTGAAAACATGAAATCATCCAATTTTAAAGGATTTAAAACAAAATTTGCTTTTGGATGATTTTGGTACATAAATTAATAACGTAATGCATGAAAGACCTAGTGCACCAACAACCTTACAAAGATATCCTATGAAGTTTAGGTCTTGAAAAATACTTCTCTTTGAGGCCTTCTTCTTTTTATTGATTTTCTTTTGACTTGATTTTGTCTTTGTAATTGCTACTTTGGAAATCTTCTTGCCTAATCACACTTGAAATATAATCATTAACTCCAAATCTTATTTTGTTATCATCAAAATCGAGATTAACCAAACCTTGGTTTCACACACGCATTTAGTTGGAAAGACAACATAGACAGTGGTGACTATGCTTTTAATTGGAAAAACAATGTTGACAGTGGATGAGGTGTCAACTACTCTTTTAGAAACTGAAAATATTAACCAACCAAGTAGGTTTTGTCTCATTACTGACAAACTCTGTGATGGAATCTGAGCCACGTTATGGTAGAGTAAATCATGAGGGAGGAATCATGATAGAAGAGAGATGATCGTTCTTAATCATGCATATAGAAGGATATGGAAGTTTATTACTTACCATAAAAAGGCGGCATATTAGAAGATATTGTGAAGAATTGACAAAGCACTTAGAAACAAGGAAAAATCTTGAATCCCAAGAGATTTCAAATTTTACTAATATTGTTGGTGAAGAGTTTGATAAGGAAAGTGATATTTTTTATGTTATAGTTTATGAAAATTTTGCTGACTTTTGGATTTTGGATTTTGGATGTTCCTTTCACAAATGACCATATAAGTTGTTTGATACCTATAAGGAATGTGATGCCAGTACTATTTGAATGAGCAATGATTCAAACTTTAAATTCATTGGGATTGGTTCCATAAAGGTGAGGATGTTTGATGGTGTTGCAAGGACATTGAATAATGCTAATTATGTTCCTAAGTTGAGGAAAAGTTTAATTTATTTGGGTCTTTGGACAATTTGGGCTATGATTTTTCTACAATGAAGGGTATTGTGAAGATAAAAAAAGGTGCTTTGGTAGTTATGAAAGGGAAAAAGGTAAAAAAAAAAACTTATACATTTTGATTGGAATTTTATTTGAAGCTATGAAAGTGAAGTCACGCTATGAAGAGTCTTTTGTTAGTGTTAAAGAAGTTGTCAAAGTAGAAGAGCAAAACAAGATGATCAAGACTCTATTTTTGGTTAAGAGTACTCATTGGCACAAGGAAGAGAGTAATTGCAAAAGAAATGAAGTTATGAAGAAGACAAAGACGATTTCTCGAGTAAAGTATGATAAGAGTTTAATTTTGACACATGTTTATTCTCATTAACTGTATAAGCTTAAGATAATTTGAGTCAAGGTGGAGTTTGTTGTGATTTGACTCAAATTACTTATTTTTTACTTGTAGGAAAGCCAATATTTATAGAGTTTGTGTTTTGGTAAATTACATTTTTAAATTTGGTTAAAATTAGGAAATAATTGTTTTAGGGGTTAACTCATAGGGCTTTATAACTATGTGGTTTTATATTATATTGATAGAGAGAGAGAGAGAGAAAAAAAAAAGGAAAAGAAAAAAGGTAAGAAAAAAGTGAAAAGAGATAGGTAAAGAGTCTATTGGGTTTTGGGTAGAGAAAGGTTGAGAGAGTTTAAAGTGTGTAATTTTGAAGGTAATAATAAATTTGATCTCCGTTTCCTGTGAATGTAGGTGATTACATTGGACAATGTAAATAGTTTGTTTTCTCTATTTTATTTTATTTTTCCTTGTTATGTTTGAGTGTTATGATTTTTCCCAACAAGTAGTATCAAAGCTTTGGTTGAAGATGTCTAGGAGAGCTTTGCTTGAAAATGTTTGGGAGAGCTTTGCTTGAAGATGTTTGGGAGAGCCTTGGGTGAAGATGTCTAGAAGAACCTTGATTAAAGATATCTTGGAGAATCTTATTTGAAGATTTTAGGAGGAGCAAAGAAATTAAAGCATAAAAGAACATTGCCAAATTTTTTTTAATTGAAAGTGGAGTCTATTTTTCTATCATCAATAATACAAAAAACAAGAAATTTTGGCGTATGACAAGAATATGGTGCATGAAAGGAACAGTGACACACAAGGAGAGCGATGCACACAAGGAAATGATAGATCATGGAGAGATGGAAGATTACTTCAATGGAATTTGATTCAGGATGGAGATTGTTGGGAAGGTGCCTCAAATCCCTATTTAGAATATACGTTTTTTTGTAAAAAAAAATATATTATATAGAACATTTCCTAACTTTATATGTGATTGTAATTAGATTCCTTATAGAATAAGGAAAACTAGTTGAATATCCCTATAAATATTCTAGGTTATAAGGGGAAAAATATATGAGAAAGAAAGAGAGTATAGAGATGTGAGGAAGAGAGAGAGACACCTAGTGGAATAAAGGGATCACTAAGGTGTAGATGTGAGGAAAAGTGAGAAACACCTAGTAGAGCAAAAGGGTTCATGATTCAGGGTACATTGAGATACAAAGGGACCTAGTAGTTGTATCTAATTTTTGTTCTCTATAATATTCTTTATTATATAATAGAATATTCTCTCTTATTCGTGAAGGTAGACATAATTAACTGAATCATGTTAAAACCTTATGTATCTTTCGTGTGATTTGATTTATTTTTATATTTTTTGTGTGAATGTGCACTCGATGGTTTTCCAATTGCGTTTGCAACAATGCGTTTTCTTGCATTAGTAATTCTTCCATTTTTCTTTCTTGTTCCAACTATTGGCTCTCAAACTTTGCATGAAGCGCATCCATGTTGTTAGTTTTGCATAAAGCAGATGTACTAGAAGGTAGGTGACCATATGGGAGGTTTTTAGCCATTTCTTAAGGCTTGAATTTTGAGGGTGTTTATGCTTGAAAAGAAAAAAAAAGTTTTGTCATTCCCATAGATGACGCTAATTGTTGGGAGCTGGAATTCTTTCCTCTTCAAGGTGTCGACCAACTTATGTACCTACAAGCAAGGTTCGCCTAGGTAATTCCGGGTAAACCCCTTTGATGCTTAAGTCAGTAAACTAGAGTGAAATAAATCAATCTCCTTTCTTTGATTCACACTTTTTACCCTCTTTTTCCTATGCAGGGGCTTTTATATTTATCGCTATTAATGGCTGGTGCGAAGCAAATGGGATTTGCTCCATGTCGTATCCACACTCGTTCACTTTCACACATCTCCTTATTTTTAGGCAATCCATCCTCACACTATCCAAGGTAGCTGCATGTCACTCCCAACTAGCCCATTTATTCGATATTCCATCACTATTAGCTATTTGATCAAGTTGCCCTGTGGTACCCACAACATCTCTTTCTCGCATGAGTCCTTCTATTTTCTAAAATTAATAACCATCTCTTATTTCTTAGAGTCTCTTAGACCTCTATGTATTAACTTGTTATTACATCCATTGTTTTTTAATAAGCCATATATTGTACATGTACTATACAACATAAACATACTACTCTTTTTAAATTAACAAATATTTATTTATCGATAAATTAATAAATTATTTATTTACTAATAATAAATCAATAACTCCATTAAGACAATATTTTCTCTTGGTGGTGTTATTTTATAGAGGTTTTAAAATACCTTTATTGATGTTAAATAATGAAATCATGAGATAAAAATAAAGAAAGAATGAAATATGGACTACTAAGGTAATTGTTGTATCAAATTTAGAAACAATCAGAGCCTAAACATGTGATTAAGAAATAGTTTTTTATTTTTAAAAATAAAAAGTTATTTTTAAAAATTCATAAGACTACTTGGTTGTGGTTCTCGATTTTTTTAATTTTTATTTTTAAATAAAGTGAATAGAAAACATTTTTTAATAAACAAGCAAAAGTTGTTTTCACCGATTCTTACAAAAAAAAAAAAGCAAGGAGAAAATTTGAAAAAACATTAGAAACAAATAAAATTAAATATGATATCATTCTTTTTCTCTTTTTATAATCCAATACTGATACTAAAAATCTTCATATTTGAAATTCTTTTAAATTATACTTACTTTTATGAATTTCTTTTAATTTTTATAAAGTTTTTCATTAAGTAAATAAATTCCAAATAAAACTATACTTGATACATAAAATTTATTAATTTTTAAAAATAATTTGAAACTCAAAAACTGATTTAATTAATACTAGAAAGTTATAGAACTAAATAACATTAAAAATCACCGATTTTACTTTAAATATTTTGTCAGTTTCTTTTTTAAACACACACTTGAAAATCACCGATTTTATTTTAAATAACTTTGTTAGTTTCTTTTTTACACACACATATATAGACACATGCAAATAAATTTCAAATTGAGCAAGATTTAATGCTTTAGATTTATTAATAAGTTTAATAATTTTTAAAAATAATTTGAAACTCAAATAACAAATCCATTAATACTAGAAAATTATAGATAAAAATTGATTTACAATTTTTTATTATTTCTTTTCTACACATAATTATATTTTTATAAATTTTTCTCACTAAAAAATTGAACTTGAAATCAAACGACACCTTGTATTGAATTTATAAACGACTTTAATAATTTCAAATTCAAAAAATAGATTTAATCACTATAAAAAATAATAAACCAAAATGGATATATTATGACTAATGACTTTATTGCTTCTTTTATATATATAATTTTCTTACTAGGTAAATAGATTTTAAATTAAATAAGACATAATTAATAATTTAAATTCTTTAATAAACCTTTTAATTTTTAAGAATAATTTGAAATTCAAAAAACTGATTCAATTAATAGTATATTAAATAAAAACATTCTAAAATGTTATATCTGTAATTGAATATTAAATATGTCCATGCAATGAAAAACTTTGACACATTTACATATTAAAAAAATACTTTATTTGCTATTCATTTTAAATAAATATTATTAACAATGATTATTTTTTTTATTATTCATTTTAAACAAAAAAATTCAATTATGCTTTATTAATGTGTTAATAATTTATGATATTTTACTAAAATGATATTTTTTTTATAAAAAAATATAATTTATGATTTTATTATAATATTACTATTTATATTTTATAAAGCTATTTATTTTTATTTTTAATAAGACTTGAAGTAAATTTAACTAATATTTTATAACTCTACAATGTTTTTACAAAATCAAAATAAAAAACAATATTTTTTTTAAAAACAACTCATTCAAACAAATATATTTTTTTTTTTTTTATAAAAAAAATAACTTCCCAAACACCTTTATTCTTATAAGATAATAAAAAAAATTATTTTTTTATTCTTTAACTTAAAAACAGTTTTTTTAAAACAAATCAAAGAGCCCTTAATTATTTTCAATCATTTTTAACTCTTAAGTTGATGGTTTTAAGTTATTGTATCAAACATATTTAATGTACTTAATATCTTAAATTTAAGTCAATTAAGTGATATTAAGTTATTAAGTCCTTTAAATTTATTTAGATAAAACACATTTTTAAGCAAGTTTAGAACTTGGACTTGAATTTCATATGAGGAAATAATGGCAATAAGCATAGTCATCGTCACAAGAAATGATATGATTGGAGTAGGGTAGACACTATATTCAATAAATGAAGAATCTGAGTAACAACCCAAAAAACATCCATAATTTTAAAATCTTGAGTGTCAAATATGAATTCAACTCAAAGTTAAGTGCAAGACCAACTTGATTGAATGAATTTTTCTGTCACCTCATTCAAGTACACTCTGAACCCTGATCCTTCTTTTATAGCTAAGAGAATGAAACAGAGACTAAAACTGTATCTGTTGGTTAAAAACAGGGGAATTATGCAGAGATCACAAGGTTCAGACAGAATATGGATCTGATTTGCACTGCTAATTGCATTGATTAGTTTAAACACTTCACACATCACTGATTTTGAAAGAAGGGTCATCAGCACACCATTTCAATTACTTTTCCTGCGAATTCTTCATGCAGAAAGGCAAAGGAGGCAGGCAACAGCACAGCTTCTGAAGGAGTAATCACCATTTGAACGCTCAAAGGAGATTGTTTTTGGGTTTAATTTCTATCTATTCTATGGGGGAGGAGAAAGGGGATCCAAGGGAAAAAGGTACAACAAGCACACTAGATTGCTGTCATCTTACAAGTTTTAATAGTCGAAGGAACCCTTCACACCATCGAGGCTCTCTCCCAATGATAACCTGCAATGAAACAAATTGAGCTAGTCACCACCAGATATTCCATGCAGGGTGGATTTCATTATGTTTGGGATTAATAATCATTAAGTGAAAAAACAAGACTAAACAGAATGGACAGATCAAGATGACTTGAAAAGGATCCACAGCTATCATGATAGGTGGGGGAAAAGAAGGGGCCCATGGCAGCTGCCTACCTGGGGTTAGATGTCTTCTAAAGGAAATCTTTTTGCTTCCACCATTATTATCCTAGTGGTCCCAGATGAAAATTAAGAACCTGGAATCTCATAAAAGCGAAAGACGGGATTTCCAAATAGAGGTACTTCTCTAACATGAAGATTTTAGAGCAACTCCTTGTCTGAGCAAGAAAATAATTCAAGCAATGCTCTCATGAATCATAGCCACAGAACTGCTCTACCCATAAGGAAAGAATTATAACGCTGTCCTGATCCTCAAACTAAGACCCTTTTATCAGATTTTTCTCCCCACCTAGTAAAGCATTGTCTTGCCAGTGGGAGGACTCAGGAGAAGTGGGGCTATTGGGGCCAAAAAAGGAACACCCAAAAACCCATGATTTCCAATTGCAAAACCTTGTTACAAAGTCAGCAATTGATTGCTAGTACATTGGCCTCCAGGTTTGATATGCTGGAAGCAATGTCAATACTTTGGCACATTTGAATGCCAGTTGCCCTTTTGGTTGGCTTGGTAATTTACCCCCATCCAAAACAAACACAATTTTCCTTCCACGACAAATGGGCCAGAAGGGAGGTAGGATTCCTTAACTTTTTGTTGTAATGAGTGAGTGATGGGGCCTGATAATTTCAATTATTAACTTGTCCAATTTATCACTTCAATGATGTGAAGCATAATGAAAGGAAGAGGGAAATTGGGTTTACTAGAGATTTTTTACATTACAAATACTACAAAGACATACAATATATATGAGAATTACTTGGTGTCTGTTGAATATAATGTATTTATAGTATATTATCTTTCCTTGTTAATATAGGTCACATGTATGGTAGTTAGGACTCCTAGCCTTGTATATATATATCTCTCAATTGTAAGTAGAAAACTAATGAATGAAAATAAGGTTTTTCTCCTTTCTCTCTCTCTCAACATGGTATCAGAGCCAAAGGAGAAAACCTAAATTTTTTTTTTTTCGGTTTAGCCGTGTAATCAATTCCGGCGAACCGTCCAGTGACCGTGTTTCACTCCGGTCCCCTTATTTTCTTCCCGAACCACTCCGGACAACCTCATCGCCGTCGGATCTCCACCACGCCGGCAACCTTTTCCGGCGAACTTTCCGGCGAACTTTTCCGGCGACGTCTTTTTCCGACACCGACCACACCAAGAGGAGCGCCTGGGGGAGATCTTCAACTTCTTCAAAAGCATCGGAGCCAAAAAACCCTCCACGAGCCGGCCACGCGCACTTCTCCGGCCGGCGACTGAATCTCACGCGCCGGCGCGTGAGGGCGCGTGAGACCTTTTCCGGCGACGCGTCTCCTCCTCCAGCCTCGCCTGACGCCGACCAGCATCCCTACCTACCTGGTTCTCCCATCCGAGCCCTGCACGTACCTCTTTTGGGGATTTTTGTCTCCGTCAGCCCTCCAAACAGCCTTTCCGGCGAAGTTCCGGCTACTTTTTCTCCACCCCAATCCCTGCACGTGCCTTGGGAAGTGCTCTTCTACCTTTCTGGTGGTACCACGTCGCGATCTGAGGCCGTCTCCCTTTTTCGGTGGTGCCACGCCGCAATCTGAAGCCGTATTAGGGCTCTCTTCGATCCAAATACGTGAATATGACCACCAAAAATCAGATCTTTACCTCTGTTATCTCTGGATCTCCTATGATTACCTCAGAGAAATTGGTTGGCAGTGAGAATTATCGCTCCTGGTCTGCCTCTGTTGAACTTTGGTTTATGGGTCAAGGATATGAGGATCACTTGGTTACCCAGGAGGCCGATATCCCTGAGGTTGACCGCGTACAGTGGAGGAAGATAGATGCACAGTTATGTAGTGTATTATGGCAATCGGTTGATCCCAGGATTCTTCTTCATCTTCAGTCCTATAAAACTTGTTTTAAATTTTGGACTCAGGCCAAAGGATTATACACGAATGATATCCAGCGTCTTTATAAGGTGGCTTCTGCTATTGTCCATCTCAACCAACAGGACTTGGATCTATCTACTTATATTGGTCAGATTGCCTCTCTTAAGGAGGAGTTCTTGACTGTGATGCCTCTTACTCCTGATGTTGGGGCTCAACAAACACAGCTTGACAAGTTCTTCATGGTCCTTACTCTTATTGGCCTCCGTCCGGATCTTGAGTCTATTCGTGATCAGATTCTTGGAAGTTCATCAGTTCCGTCCTTGGATGATGTGTTTGCTCGCCTCCTCCGTATCTCGTCCACTCAGACTTTGCCATCTGATAGCGCTTCAGATTCTTCTGTGTTAGTTTCTCAAACTACCTCTCGAGGAGGACGCAGTGGTACCCGAGGTAGAGGCCAACGTCCTCATTGCACCTATTGCAATAAACTTGGCCACACTCGCGATCGTTGCTATCAGTTACATGGAAGACCTCCTCGCACTGCCCATATGGCCCAGTCCTCTGATTCTCCGCTGCCTCAGCCTCCGAGCTCCTCCGCATCTCAGACATCTCAGGCTTCTATTGCCTCTGTTGCCCAGCCTGGTAATGCCTCTGCCTGCCTTACCCACACATCTTCTCTTGGACCCTGGATTCTAGATTCTGGAGCATCTGATCACCTATCTGGTAATAAGGATCTTTTCTCCTCTATTACTACTACCTCTGATTTACCTACTGTTACCTTAGCTAATGGTTCTCAAACTGTGGCTAAAGGTGTTGGTTTGGCCCTTCCTCTGCCTTCTCTACCTCTCACTTCTGTCCTTTATACTCCTGAATGTCCTTTTAATCTTATTTCCATCAGCAAAATCACTCGTACTCTTAATTGCTCTATTACCTTTTCTGATAAATTTGTGACCTTGCAGGACCGGAGTACGGGGAAGACGATTGGCATAGGACGTGAGTCTCAAGGCCTCTATCACCTCACCTCAGATTCATCTCCTGCAGTTTGCATTTCCACTGATGCTCCTCTCCTCATTCACAATCGTCTGGGCCACCCTAGTCTCTCCAAGTTCCAGAAGATGGTTCCTCGTTTTTCCACTTTGTCGTCGCTTCCGTGTGAGTCATGTCAGCTTGGGAAACATACTCGTGTCTCGTTCCCAAAGCGTTTGAATAATCGGGCAAAGTCTCCTTTTGAGCTTGTCCACACTGATGTTTGGGGTCCTTGTCGGACTGCGTCTACTTTAGGATTTCAGTATTTTGTCACTTTCATTGATGACTATTCTCGATGTACTTGGTTATTTCTAATGAAAAATCGAGTTGAGTTATTCTCTATTTTCCAGAAATTTTATACTGAAATCCAAACCCAGTTCAATATTTCTATTCGTGTGTTACGCAGTGACAATGCCAGGGAATATTTTTCAGCCCAATTTACTTCGTTTATGTCTCATCATGGGATTCTTCATCAGTCTTCTTGTGCTCATACTCCTCAACAAAATGGGGTAGCTGAACGCAAGAATCGACATCTTGTTGAGACAGCTCGTACTCTCCTCCTCCATAGTCACGTTCCTTTTCGTTTTTGGGGGACGCTGTTCTTACCGCTTGTTATTTGATTAATCGTATGCCCTCCTCTGTCTTACACGATCAGATTCCTCACTCCCTTCTCTTCCCTGACCAACCACTTTATTTCCTTCCTCCTCGTGTCTTTGGTTGTACTTGCTTTGTTCATATTCTCACTCCTGGACAGGACAAGCTTTCCGCCAAAGCCATGAAGTGCCTCTTCTTGGGATATTCCAGACTTCAGAAGGGTTATCGTTGTTATTCCCTTGAGACTCATAGATACTTTATCTCCGCTGATGTCACCTTTCTTTGAGGACTCACCATTCTTTTCCACCACTTCTGAGTCTCTTCCTGTTTCTGAAGTTTTGCCCATTCCCATTGTCTCCCCACCTGATGCTATGCCCCCTCAACCACTTCAGGTTTATCATCGTCGCCCTCGTGTCGTTGCTCCTCTCCTTTTCCTGAGGCACCTGCTGACTCACTTCTATCATTCGCTTCTCACGCTGCCGACTCTGCCTTCTCCAATGACTTACCCATTGCTGTTCGGAAGGTAGCTCGCTTAACTCGTAATCCTCATCTATTTACAATTTTTTGAGTTATCTCGATTATCCTTCCACCTATTCTGCTTTGTTTCTGCTATCCTCTGTTTCTCTTCAAAGACACCCTCGAAGCTCTTTCCCATCCAGGACTGGCGACAGGCAATGGTGGGAGAATGGCTGCTTTGCACTCTAATGGCACTTGGGATCTTGTTGTTTTTACCTTGGTAAATCTAACGTTGGTTTGTTGGGTCTATGCAGTTAGGTGGTCTGATGGTCAGGTTGATCGCTTAAGGCCGTTAGTTTGATAAGGATTACTCAAGTTTATGGTTCTGATTATGGACAACATTCCCCTGTTGCAAGGAATCAATCACTTCCGAAATCTTCTCATTGAAGAAGACAATCTTCCCCTCTTCTCTCTCATTCGGGAACTCTGATAATTGCAATCACTCAGATACACCAAGATCGCTCCAGAGCCACGGATGGCCCTAGCTATTCAATTTAACATTCTCTAATACTCTTTAAGGTAGGACCATACACCTGAAAAATCAATTAAATCATTCACAGTTCTGAAAGGAGGAGATGGAGAAGACCCTCCCCTTCCAGCCCAACAAACTTTTCTGCCAAAAAACAACACCCTCCAGAGCCCTCAGATTCAGAATCCAATCAAAAATCCGCCACTCAAGACTTTCACAACTTAAAACATCTGGAACATTTTAGCTCTCGCAGGCATACAAATCATTTTTGGGATATAATTAAGGCCTTAATTGAAACTACCTCTTATTTCTATCATTCGCCGGAATTTCCAAGATAGGAAATTTTAATCTTCATTTAAGACACAAGGCTCTATCCCCGTTTCTTTTCTTCTATCCCGACCTTTCTTCCTGTTCTCCTTCATAATTAATTGACCATTCCATTTTTTACTTCCTATCAAACCTAGTCATCCCTAAATTCCTTTCTCTTGCCTTGACCCTCTTGATTCTCAGCCTTAACAGTATTTAAGAACTTCCCTTCAACACAACTGTTGAGAATCCAAGTCTTACTGAACTTAGCAAGCAGCTTGTTCATCCACGCTACCCTGGTTCTTCTTCCTGGCCAGATCCTCACTTCCTTTGACTGATCCCATGTTCTTTCCCCCTTTGGTACCGTCTCCACGGACTGCATAGTCGCACGGGCACGCAACGGAGCTTGATACCAACACTTCGTCAATGACTACGTACCCTACACCCCCAACCAATAAGCGATCGCACCAGAAAGAGTAGAAGAAGAGAAGAGGAACCGATCCCCCAAGAACATGGTAACGGGCTCGTACCTGGATGCCTTCAGTGACAAAGGCTCTTCAGTCATTCGGCTCTCGCTTCGCCTTAGAGACTCGAATCCTCCAATCTCTCGCTAGGAAGCAAACGATCCCCGTCTCCTTATGCTTGGCCACCGAAGCTTCATCAGTAGCTATCTCCATCCCTCGACTCAGCACGAGGAGAAGCCCTATTTCCTTTTATCCCCCCCATCTCAGGCTCAAAACCCATGTCGGCCCTCCCTTCGCAGCCCGCAATCGACCCCTTTATGAGGAAAGGCTTATCCTCGCAGCCCATTACCCATCCTTTTAACGTGATGGGCCTGGGCTCACAATCTGGCCCAAACATCTGGGCTCCCACATATTCTGGCTTAAGTCCATCCTCTTAGGCTGGGATAAGGAGCATTTTGATCAAAGACCGAAAAACATTTTTCTTGGTAATCTTTTGGTTTCACTATTGATGACACAATGTGTCATTTTTGGAATGCCTTTGATCTTAATCCCACTTTCATTCTAAGTTGTATGTATCTGTATCTATAGGATCAGAAACCACCATTTTATTGCAATAAAGTTTAAATACAAGAAGAAGGATGAGGAATCCTCCACCAAGTATAAGCAATCCACGCTGTACAATTGAATCAAAAGCAGAAGGTAAGAGTGTATGCTACTCAAACATCAATGCTAACTAAACATCTAATGATGGTTGCCAAGGAACCAAAAAAAAAAAAAAAAAGAATCATATACTCAGGAAGGTAAAGAACTTGTGAAAAACATCAATGTTTGGCTCCAAGCTTTTACTAAGGGTTTGCTCTTTTGATTAGCTAAGTGAGGCAAAGAAAAGACAACCCAACTCTGTTTAAGGAATGAATATTTGACGCTTATTTGTCATGTGAATAAACATCACTTGTTATTTATCATTTTTCTCCAGTAATAGCTATATTTTTTCATCTAGTTTTCTATTTCTTTCCTTTAAAAAAAAAAATTAAAATTCCTATCATATCTTTTATATTGATGCAATATGATACATGTTAGAAGTGTAGAAGTACAGAAATGAATACTTATTATGGTACCCCATTCAACAACTATTTTCTAGGTCCTTTGTGTTTTGGTGCTTGCCTGATTGATGTTTCTTCAATGCTAAAGAATTATACTTATTGAAGCCTGGGCCATCTATGTATTTTTGCTTTATTTTTTAATTAGCTTATAATTTTTGGCTCTGCTGATGCATAGGTTAATTAGGAAGTTGTGCATTTATATATTTCCTGTCACATTTCTTTTTTGGATGTATATTGCCACTATTAGTTATTTCATGCAAAACAGTTATTTTGCAATATCTTTCCTAAAATGTTTTAATGGCCACACTGTTGCTAATCACTGTAAATTACATCTTGGTGGATAGCCGTCTACAGTTGTTCAATTGTAAAGCAGGTGTTTTTGTGATTCAGTTGTTATTTTCTATTTCTTCAGTGGAATGATTGCTATGCATCTCTGTATCGAACATGAT
>JBAPGN010002947.1:0-20337 GCA_037355405.1 Vitis amurensis
ACTATTCTAAAAGAAAGTTTTGATATTATTGATAAGTGGAAATTATGTAAGGTTATTTGAGGAGCCTGGAGTTAGAAAGTCCATAAAATAATAATCAATAAAACAAAAAGTCAAAGTGTCCATTGGAACATGTACCAAAGTGGCGACACTTAGTGGTGGGCCCAAGGTGGAGAAAAGGTTTCAAATAATGTCCATGGCCTTAGGCATGCCGACAGCACTAAGAAAGAGAAAAAAAAAACGTGTGCATGCATTCATTTCATTATACATCCGTGGCCCTACCACCAACTTCCTGTTGGACTGCAAAACTGGAGCGCCGACATATGGAAAAGATGGGATGATTCTCAATCTGCCAGCATAAAAATTGGTGCGTAAGCCAACCTAATGACTAACGGGGTTCCTACCACCTAAGCCCCATTGGCTTGGTATACTTGTTCCAAATCATCATCAGTGGACTTGAAGAGGACCAGTACCACCAACACAGAAGAATAGATACCCTTAACTCTGCGCAACTTCTACTCCGAGAAAGTAATGTGTTTAACTAAAGATGGCAGTGTAACCAGAAATTAAATATCAAATCATTTCTCTGCAATGAAGACAGCACAGTGACACATAGACACAGTCACTGTCGCTACCCTAATCACACTTGTAGTTGTGGGGTTACTTTCTTTTGTCAATAGGGACGAAAGATATACTAGCCACTCGCATAAATAAATATCTATAGAAGGATGGGAAAAACTAAATGAACTAGCCCTTAGGTTGCCTTAGCAATGGCTTGGCAACCTCATTCTCATTCCTAATGCTTTTCAATGCATCAGAAGGGATTAGTTGAGTGAGATGGACAAGTGGATAATAAAAAATTAAGAAATAACCGAGAGAATTCATCTAGGAATAACTTTATATGCATACATACCTTGTTGATTGAGTTAAAATACTATTTCTTGAGTAATAGATAAAGAAAGAAGGATTGCAAAGAGGAACTTTCTCAAATTTTTAATCTAAATGGGGGCAAATACAAGAAGGTTATACCAACGTTTTCAGAACAGGACCAGTCATTGAATCGAAAAAGTTACCAGCGATCGAACCGTGGTCGAACCAATAACGTCATAAATATATATTTTATTATTTTATATATTATTAAAAATTAATAAATTCTATCTAAATTTTGATAGCATCTACTTTGTTTGTTGAGTTTTTTCACAAAAATTTTTACCTGTAGAATTGTAGACCCCCCTCAGATGGAGGGGTTTATTTTTTATTTTTTATTATTTTTTTGGCCACCCTAAGAAGGAGCCGTTCTTGGGCAGCCAAAGGAGACAGAACTTAATAGGAAGTGGGGCTACATGACAATAAGGACATTTTTGTGGGCTAGTTACAGAGGTGACAGGGAGATATTTTTTTTCGTTAGCTGGAAGGTACAATTGGAAAAGGGGGAGAGACAGCCGTTTAGGAGGGAATGAATAGAACAAAAAAAAAATAAGGAAGAAGAGAAAAATGAGAAAAAGCATTTTTGTGGGCTAGTTACAGAGGTGATAGGGAGATATTTTTTTTCGTTAGCTGGGAGGCACAACTGGAAAAAGGGGAGAGACAGTCGTTTAAGAGGGAAGGAATAGAACAAAAAAAAAAGGAGGAAGAAGAGAAAATGGAGAAAAAACATTTTTGTGGGCTAGTTACAGAGGTGACAAGGGTGATCTGGCTTGTCACCTCTGTAACTAGCCCACAAAAATGTCCTTATTGTCATGTAGCCCCACTTCCTATTAAGTTTTGTCTCCTTTGGCTACATGACAATAAGGACATTTTTTGTGGCCAGTTTACAGAGGTGAAGCAGGCCAAATCAACCCCTGTCAACCTCTGTAACAGCCACAAAAAATGCTTTCTCTCGTTTTCTCTTCTTCCTCTTTTTTTTTTTTTGTTATGTTCCTTCTCTCCTAAACGGTTGTCTCTCCCCCTTTTCCAGTTGTGCCTCCTAGCTAACAAAAAAAAATATCTCCCTGTTACCTCTGTAACTAGCCCACAAAAATGCTTTTTCTCCTTTTTCTCTTCTTCCTTTTTTTTTTTTGTTTGTTCTGTTCTTTCCCTCCTAAACGGCTGTCTCTCCCCCTTTTTTAATTGTGCCTCCCAGCTAACGAAAAAAAATATCTCCCTGTCACCTCTGTAACTAGCCCACAAAAATGTCCTTATTGTCATGTAGCCCCACTTCCTATTAAGTTCTGTCTCCTTTGGCTGCCCAAGAACGGCTCATTCTCAGGGTGGCCAAAAAAATAATAAAAAAATAAAAAATAAACCCCTCCATCTTAGGGAGGTCTACAATTCTACGGGTAAAAATTTTTGTGAAAAAACTCAACAAACAAAGTAGATGCTATCAAAATTTAGATAGAATTTATTAATTTTTAATAATATATAAAATAATAAAATATATATTTATGATGTCATTGGTTCGACTACTGGTAACTTTTCCGATTCAATGACTGGTCTAGTTCTGAAAACGTTGGTATAACCTTCTTGTATTTGCCCCCATTTAGATTAAAATTTTGAGAAAGTTCTTCTTGCAATCCTTCTTTTTTCTTATACTCAAAATAGTATTTTAACTCAATCAACAAGGTATGTATGCATATAAAGTTATTCCTAGATGAATTCTCTCAGTTATTTCTTAATTTTTTATTATCCACTTGTCCATCTCACTCAACTAATCCCTTCTGATGCATTGAAAAGCATTAGGAATGAGAATGAGGTTGCCAAGCCATTGCTAAGGCAACCTAAGGGCTAGTTCATTCAGTTTTTCCCATCCTTCTATAGATATTTATTTATGCGAGTGTCTAGTATATTTCGTCCCTATTGACAAAAGAAAGTAACCCCACGACTACAAGTGTGATTAGGGTAGCGACAGTGACTGTGTCTATGTGTCACTGTGCTATCTTCATTACAGAGAAATGATTTGATATTTAATTTCTGGTTACACTGTCATCTTTAGTTAAACACATTACTTTCTCGGAGTAGAAGTTGCGCAAAGTTAAGGTTATCTATTCTTCTGTGTTGGTGGTACTGGTCCTCTTCAAGTCCACTGATGATGATTAGGAACAAGTATACCAAGCCAATGGGGCTTAGGTGGTAGCAACCCCGTTAGTCATTAGGTTGGCTTACGCACCAATTTTTATGCTGGCAGACTGAGAATCATCCCATCTTTTCCATATGTCGGCGCTTCGGTTTGAACAGATGGGCTTTAATCATACACTCATACATAGAGATAGCCTATAAGTCACTATTGGTTCCAGCTCCGATAATTAAAACATATTTTATTTTTTCATAAATTAAATTAAAAAATTTCCTTACCCCGAGAAATAATATACTTATTTCGCCTATCGGAGATGGGATTTTTGTGGAATCTTATAATTTTCTTAGCAAGTCTTTTTTTCTATCTTTTATATGATAATTAAATATAAAAAAATTAAATATTAAAAAATCATATATGTTTCATCATTTATTCTATATGATTGAATATATTTGAATTAAATAAATTATAGTTTAATATTTAATATATCATCATTTATTTCATTAATCCTATTTTAAAAAATTGTTATTACTTCACTTTTAAATTTTTTATATTTATCATTTTAATTTTGAATGTCTTTATTTTAAAATATTAAAAATATAAATTTATTAAAATATAAAAAAATAATAATGAAGTTCTAATATTTTATAAATTAAAATTTATTTGATAAGATATATAATAAATTATTTATTAAGATCAATATATTATTCCTTATTAATATTTTTCTTTTTTAACCATATTTATGTCAATTATACTTATAAAATAACTTTAACATGTGTATTTTTACTCATTTTATTATTTTTTTGAAGTTTTTTTTTCAAATATTTTCATGAATTTTGAATAATTTTCACATGACCGATATTTTTGTCAAAATATCTATCAATATTTTTTATATATTCATAAAATTCAAATACCAATATATCCGTATTTACCGATATTTCAATCCATACTTATAGGATATATACTCAAATCATAACATATAAAAAATTCTCAATGTTAGAGTTTGATGACCCAAATTCTATTTGGTCAAACCCAAAAAGTTCGTGGTACAACATTGTGTGATAAAGCTAAAATTATGAGATTTTTTTGGGGTCTGTGGTGGTAGCGCTGGCCCAACCCATTTATATTTATTTATTTATTTATATGCGATGATGTATAATTTTGAAGGGCTATGATGTTTATGATTTTGTTGTAGCCACTCACATTTTTCCCTATTTTGTACCAATTTTTTACATTTCTCCTCTATTGTGATTTCCATATAAATCTATATGTTCTTATTCTGTATTTTTTTTTCTTATGGTCTATCCTCGTTATTTTATAACACTCAATGAAATTAAAGTTATGTGTTTTTATTTATAAATGCTAATTCTTTTATTGAATTAACTGATGCATGTGCTCAATGTTATTAAAAAGAAAATTAATTCTGCCAACCAGAAAAACTTATAACACAAAAACAATCGGTAAAAGGAGAAATTTAGAATATTTCGAAGGCCAAGACCTCCAAAAATATTTAGACAACTCCAATCATAATGAAAATGAATGCACATGGACGCATCAAGACCCCACCAAAAATTTAATTGATTCCCCTGTGAGATTATATATGGCATGGAACATGGTTTTTGGATAAGTTTTTTACCTAACCTTTGCTTTTTATGTGTATGTGTATTTTCAATGATGATGCTCATTTGTTATTTATAAAAAGCATTACCAAATTTGAATGTCCAATAATAAATTGGGGAAAGGAGAATTAGATTTTTCAAAGGCCAAAACCCTCCAAAGCATTTCGACAAAACTCTAAGCATATAAAAATGAATGCACATGGGGCATAAAGAGTGAAAAGACTTATGAAATTGACTTTTTGTACTGCTCATTGCTCACTAGCTGTAGTGACTAGTAAGTGAGATTATTGGCCTTGGCACACGGGTTTGATAAGTTTTTTGCCCTAGCCTTTGTAAATAGCTGTTTGGATCTGCACCAAAGGGTATCATCCCTTCCTGGGGTGGCCGAATGGTTTGTGGGCACAAACCTTTTATCACACATCAACTGCAGAAGCCTACACTCATTTTGCAGTCTGAAAAAGGACAATTTTTCCCAATTGACTGCTCCCATTTTGATTTTTTGATTTTTAATTTTTCACTTTGTTAAAAATTCCTGTTTTAATTTATAAAACAAAAATCGTATCTTTCATTAGGTTTTTCATGAATCTGTCTCATTTTTTAAGCACGTACAAAAGACTTATTACTTGGAAACACTTATATTCTTTATGATTTAGTAAATTTTTTTATTAATAACAATTTATTTTTATTTTTTTAAATTAAGATATTTATAAAATGTTTTTTTGTATTAAAAATACCACTTGGGTTACGTCTTTTTCATTAGTCGGACTTAACTCCATAAATTTCAACTACTTCCTATTTGTCAAAACTAATCCCACAATTAATGTATTATTTATGTTCATAGAGAATTTTGTATTGAGGAGGAAAATTAACGAGGCTGGAAATTGGAATAGACAAGCCACAGGCGGGCTTCTTCTTAAACAGATATTTAACATTAAGCGGATGACAATCAGCAAATAGAGATGGAGACAATAACAAACATTGTGGGGGACAGTGAACAAATAGGAAGTGATAAATGTAAGCTAATCTGAGTTGCTCAAGTTGAGATATTCAGAACTTAAGGGTCTAAAGATGTGAGCAGCCTCAGTCTCAATCCACTCTATCTGCCCCACGGAGAGGTGCATGTACACCACCCAGTCTCCATCTCTGACAGGACTCGGCATTGGCATCACGTACCCAGCTCCCCACCCCAATGGAAAAATGGTAGCCCAGACCGGCATACCCCACCCGAAATCCACTCCTTGACGCTGGAAATCTCTGCCTGATGACACCGACAAATGCTGTCGCCATCGCTGACTGGCCACTGGCTGTATATCTTCGCTAACCTGGCTTCCGGACGGTGAGACTCCACCCAATCATCAGCCCAGGAAATGCTCCTTTGTTCTATGCTCCTTCCAGGTACTCATGAATTGCCATCCTGCCACCACAGCTCAATGGTTTCTCTTCAGTTCATTATTGTCTTTCCTTACCAAAGGGTAATGGGACAGTAAACATATTCCGAAGTAGAGGCCAAAATTGCTGCTTTAACCTCGTCTCCACTGCTCAGTCTCTTATCTTCCACCACCAATCGGTGCCCATCCTGCATATTTTTTTGGTTTGCGTTTTCCGTGACGCACTTTGCCACCATCTGTCCCACAGAAAAGCAACTGAGAGACTCTAGTTTGTCCTCTGCAGGAAGCTACTCTTGCTGGTAGCTAGTGATTGGAGTAAGACTGACTGTTTCGGCTGTGACATAGTAAAGGCGGTTATGAAGAAAAAGTCATCACCAGACTGTGGAGCTTTGGGAGGAGGTAAGGTTTGAACATGGGACGTAACAATGTCGTCAAGGGAGATCTAGGAGCCGGAAACGTCGAGGCGTTGAGGAAGAGACGCTGGAAAGGATGGTAGTACTGATAATGGTTTGGACTGTGCCATTTCAGCCCATGAAACTAGAAACATATTGGCAGAATATGCGTCTGCTATCCTATGATCGAATGTACAGGCCACCACAACTCCGCCACATTTGAGCTCAGTCACCTGTCATTAGTTCATTTACAAAACAATAAGCATGTCTGATTACAAACTAGTTATTAGGAATTAAGCATATCATAGAGAAAGAGAGAGAGTTACCTGGACTGACAGAACGCCATGTTTCTTCTTAGGGACAAGCTTGCTCTCAATGCTTTCATCAGGGTTATACAAGTTGAGGTTTTGTAGTTGTACATCCGCATAAGCTACCATGAAATCAACCCCACGATTGTTGCAAAGGAGCTCGGGCTCACCCGCTGAGTCACTCAAAACTTCTCCTCCAAATGGATAATAGGACACCAGTGCTTGGGCCAAGGCCTCCTTCAGAACGCCAATCATGGACCCAAATGTTAAATCATGTGGCTTCTTGTAACAGAAAAACACACCCACATCTACTGGAGGCAAAAGCAAGTCCAGGTTAGATAGTGGCAGCCAGTACTCCTGCACAGGCAGTACAGCTGCCACTACTTCCTTCCTGCTCACTGTTACTGTGAAATCTCCACCACCCATGAATCCTAACTAATTCTAAGTGTCTTGTATGCCCAGAAATTGGAGGGATGGAAAAAGAGAAGCAGGACTGTAAGCGTGCGTCTGAGTGGAAAAATAGGCAGCAAAGAAACATGGATTTTTATAGCACAGGGCATCCATTTATCCCACAGTCCCCAACTGACGTTGGTCAAATTTGAATTTTAATCTAAAATCATTGTCCTCACTCCTCAGATATTATTTTTAACATACAAAATTACATGTACATGCATCGCAAGCCACTCCTCAAACCAAGAAAATGACAACAGAATGCTGATAGTGACTTAGCCCCCCATGTTCCCCGCCATGTTCAGTTAACAAACTTTAAAAAGAATTTTGGTAAACAATGCGTACATGAAGAAAAATTTCAATATTGTTTTTTACCTTTTCTCTCTTAGCCGTGAACTACCATTCCTCTTTCCTTTTTCATTTTTTAAAAATTTTTAAATTAACATGACAATTGAAAGAACTCGTTATTATTATTTTCTTTTTAAAAAAAAATTAACATATGACAATCGCCACAGAATTTTTTTGTCTTTTTTTTTTTTTCAATCATGTTTATCAATTTTTAAAAAAAATTTCATATATGACCTATCAACATGTAATATTATTTTTGTTTTTTTTTTATCATCTTTCTTTATTTTTACCTTTTGACTTTTTATAATATTCTAGTTACACATTCTTATAAAATATTTTTAATTTCATTTTTTTACTCTTTTATTTTTTTATTTTAATTATTTATGAACACTTTAAATATAAAATAAGAATAATAACATATAATAAATAATTAATGAAAAAATGAATATAAAAATAAATACATAATAAACAAATTTAACTTTTTATTTATAGATATGTAAATTTGTCATGGTTTTAACTTTTTTTGTTAAAATGTTTAATATTTGTAATTATAAAAGATAAAAACTTGATTGTGGTCCTAATATTTTGATTTGTTAAATTTTTAAATTTTTTATTATGTAAAATAAAAAATAAAATATATTTTTCATAAAGAATTTGTATTTAGTCATTTATATTAATTTTCTTTTAATTTTATTAAAAATTAAAATTTTTGCATATCTTACCATAAACCAAAGAAGAATTATATATCATTCCCACTAAAATTGTTACTTTTAATACATTTCAATATTACTTATTTTATAAAAGAGTGATATCATTTTTTTCTAGAAAAAAAAGAGTACATCATTTCTATCATAGTGGTACTATTAATATATTTTAATGTTATTTTTTTTATAAAAGAGTGATACTTTTTTTCCTTAAAAAAATTGTAATATTCTCTTTTCCAAAAGTTATGTTGATGGATGTGTAGCTTCAGTATGCAAAATTTTTAATTTTTAACAAAATTAAAAATAATAATATAAATTATTAAATATATTTTTTAATAAAAAATATATTTTATTTTTATTTTATATAAATAAATAATTTTAAATTTTAGCAAAGCATAATGTTTAAAGTTAAAACCACAACCAGATTTTTATCTTTTTTAATTAAAAATATTAAACATTTTAATATATATATATATATATATATATACATAAAGTTAAAAACTTAGTAAAGTTAAATTTACAAGTAAAAAATTAAAACCATAATCATCGGATTTTCATATAAAAATTTTAAAATATTAAAAAATACAAACAATAAAATAATATGACAATGTAATAAGATTTATAAAATAAACAATTTTTTAGGAATATAAAAAATCTTATATCTTAAATCTCTAAACGTGTTGTTATGTGTTTATTTTTATATTAAATTTGTTCCCATTAATTATTTTTTATTATTTTATATTTAAAATGTTCATAAATAATTAAAATAAATATATGAAAATTTGTGGAAAAAATGAAATTAAAAATTTTTATGAAGCCAACATATTAAAAAAAAAAAAAAAAAGTGAAGATATTATAAAGGAAAAGAAAAAAGAAAAAAAAAAAAATCATGTGGCATGGTTGGTTTCCACATGTCAATATTTTTTTAAAAAGAATAAAATTAATCACGATGGATGATGAGCTTTTTGACAAATGAAGTGAATAATTCCATCCTCAAAATGTATAAACTTCACAAAAAAAAAAAAAAAAGAAGTTGGTGCCTTTTGGCATGCTAATGATTTTTAACTATTAAAGTGAATAATTCCATCCTCAAAATGTATGAACTTTAAAAGAAAAAACAGAAGAAAAATTGAAGTGAATAATTCGATCCTCAAAATGTATGAACTTTAAAAGAAAAAAAACAAAAGAAAAATTGAAGTGAATAATTCGATCCTCAAAATGTATGAACTTTAAAAGAAAAAAAACAAAAGAAAAATTGAAGTGAATAATTCGATCCTCAAAATGTATGAACTTTAAAAGAAAAAAAAACAAAAGAAAAATTGAAGTGAATAATTCGATCCTCAAAATGTATGAACTTTAAAAGAAAAAAAAACAAAAGAAAAATTGAAGTGAATAATTCGATCCTCAAAATGTATAAACTTTAAAAGTCAAAAGTAAAAATTTTAAAAAAATATATATAACTTTTTTGAGATAGTATGATTGCATAATTCTCCAAAAATATATATATATATATATATATATATATACCATCAACCATATATATAGTTTTCGATTTGGCTTATCAAAAATGTTAAAAGATACTAAAGTTTACATTTCAACACAAAACCAATATGATGTTACTTCATATTCAACACAAAACCAACATGGCGTTACTTGGCATTTTACCTCTATTACACAAATATTGCCTTCTTCATTAGTTTTAGCCCAAACAAGGTAATTGTGACAACTTCTATATTAAGGTAATTGTGTAGTTTTTCGATATTTTTTGAAAAAATATTATTCATAAAGTGGTATTTTATACATATTTTTAAATCTCATTTATTTGTCATCATATACATATTTTTTACGGTTCAAATCTATTCAAATCTTTTGTTGGAGAGGTAGAGCCACATCCACTTTTAAATCTCATATACATATTTGTCATCATATACATCATGTACCATGGAGGTGGTTTTGCCGGTGATTCCAGGGATCATGCAATTATTAGACAGACATGGGGCTTGGGCCCATGACTATTACAGGGAGGATTGTCACACCCTGTATGGTTGGTGGGGGAACACTGACAAACATGAAAATCTAACCTTCTTCCTAAAAGATATTTGTGCTACAGAAAGACTTTTGAATGAGCCGGGAGTTTCGGCCCATTATATAATCCTTGAAATAAAATCATTTAAAAAGAAAAAAAGGTCTAAATTCTAATATAGTTGGTTTTGGCCACTTGTTTTTAAACCAGTGTATAATCTCAGAAAGTCGTTAAGAAAACTAGTTATATGAACTATATTTCTCAATTGTTCTATAGTTTTTTCTGTTATTAACTTTTAAAATTAATTCATGTAAAATATAAAGTTACATGAATTAATATCACTAAACATTAATATCATGTCAAATTGAGGTTTGAGTAGGTGATCCACGTTTGGAACAAATAAATTTTGAATCATAGACAATATCAGTCAAATTGACTTTTTCATGTATTTTTACCATTTGAATTGTTTTTCTTATTCAAATCAGATATGAGTGTTTCAGTGCTCAATCTTTCACAAATCCCTCTCAAGAACCTTTCAAATTTTACCTATTGGCAATAAGTCTCTCAATTCTTACATTGCATATGAACAGTGTCTGTTAGAGTTGAAAGAACCTACTTACCATTGATAACTACCTTGCCACTACATAGGAGAACTCTCTCAATTGCACTACACAGTCTAGGAATGACTCATGGTTGATACTAATTAACAACTTTTTATTAAATAATAAATAAATTGTTTAAATAAATTTAAATGATTAGAAAATAAACACCTACTAAATTTGAAATCTCCTTCCATATTCTATCAACAAGTTATAAAAATAAAATAAAAAGGAATATGAAAAAACAAAAAGTGGATTTCGGAAGTAAGCCCTAGTAGGGTAAAATAAAATCTAACTACTACATAATTATTTCTGTTCATAGTTTTTTTTTTAAAAAAATGGTTTTTATCAAACAAAAAACAAATTTTTTATTTTTTATTTTTATCTTATCATATTTTTAATTAGTTCTTAGAATACTTTTTAACAACATAATTTTAAACACCTAAAATTTGTTACTAAAACAACCAATTTCTAAATGGCTTCAACTTAGTTAGAAAGTGCTAAACGACTAAAGTGATATCCATGGAATTCCTAAACTAGATCATTGAAAGTGAAATATGGGATTTTGCCATAAATTAATTGGTGATTAAAAAAAATGTTCTATATATAGTAAAAGATTTTTTTTCCACAAAAAATTATTTGGTGCAAATTTATTGTTGTAAGTTCATAAACAATTATTTTTAACCATGAAATTTAATTTCATAATAAAATAAATAATTTCTCTACAAAATAAAATCTGTGGCAACAAATTACTTTTCACCACAAAATACAATTTATGGCGACATATCAAAAAATAACTTTTTGCCAAAATAAAATTTATGGTGGAAGCTCACCCTCTTACAATAAAATAAAATTTTTGGTCAAATATATTTTACTACAAAAAAATTATTCTCATAAAATTTGTTGTCAAACAAATACCATAAAACGTTTTTATTTATAGCACTTATGTTAGCACGATTCAATTTTAAGCGTTTTCTTTTTTTTTTCTTTTTTTTTTTATAAAACATCATAATTAAATGGATTGAAATTAAATGGGAAAAAGAGTGTTTTGTTAGTCTTTTTGGTAATATATTATAAAGGTTTATTTGATGTAAAAGAGTTTTGGAATACCACAATTTTTTGAAATTTGACCTTCCAAACCATCTTTTTGGCCCTCATTTGACAAATGCTCTCATTAATTTCTTTGTAAAAAATATTCATCTCCTAAAAACCTATATGTAAATACTTTAAATGATAAATGGCCAATTTATGTATTAAAAATTGAGTTACTTTTTTAAGAAAAAACATGAGAAGAGTTAAATTCACAATTTACAAATTATTTAATCCCTTTTAACCAAATATTTCTATGTATTATAAAAAAAAGTGCACCTACAAAGAAGCAATAAAATCAAATCTCTTCCAGTACTCATACATTTATGTCTATTACAAATAAATTATCATCATTTTTTGTTAAATATATCATAGTGATTAATAAGTATGGCATTATTCCTTATATAGCCGAATGGTGGACAACTATGACAATAAAAGTCCACATCTACAAAAGATTACTGTAAAATTTTAAGCCAAACTTGTTCTTACATCAGGTTGTTAAAGAAATTTAGATCACATGTCATTGATTCACACAAAGCTGTGCAACCATTTAGGAAATGAAAAATGGCATAAGTTAGTTTATGTGCACTACAAGTATGAAACTTTGAGTTAGAATTTTGATGCAAGAGCGAAACAATGAAGATTTATACAATTCCAATTTATCTGAATCATATCTTTAATGATGATGATATATTGGATGAGTGAAATACGAGAAGGGAAAATAGCCCTATTTTTTCATCTGATAATTTGGAATTGGTTGGATAAAGGTCTTAACCCTAATGAAGAGGTAGAGGAACAAATTCTGAAGATGATAGTGCCATAAATCGTAGAGTCAGTAAGGCCGTATAAGTAATGCTACACAAGAAAGAGATATTGATTCCCGTCAATAAGGTAAGACTCTTGGAACAATTTTTTCAAGCTCTAGAATGTGATGATGTGAATAAATGGGAGCAGTAGGCGGGTAGTGCACTAGTAAGGGACAAATGAAGAGGTTTGTGGCACCTAGTGAGGGAACTAGAGGAGATGGTAGCACTGGTGGCGGTTATGTTAGCCAAGTAGATCATGGCATGTCATGGCACAGGAGATGAAAATTACTATAACCACACAAAGATACAAATCATGCATATCGACAGGGATATGGGGAAACAATGAAAGCATTTGAAAGACTAACTACATTTCCCCAATGATGATGAATTATTCTAGTGGGTCATGATTACAAATAGATCAAATAATCAATCGTATTTGATGAGCACTTATAGAATTTGGGTATAGGATGAAAGTCGTATTTCAAAGGAGTAGATTGATAGATCATATCAAACAAACTTTAGAGACTGTGATAGCTCTTCTAGTACTATTTAGTAGACGAATGATTTGTCGATTTCCAATGATGCATCCAGAGGGATATTCAAATACTGGAACACGAGCTAGTGATTCCTATGGATATGATCAATCTTCTAATAGCAATAGCATTGCCTATTGAGGTATTGGATACTATCAATACGGTGTTGATCCTGAATAGCCTTCGAAATCATATTTTTCTGATTATGGATCATCAAGCCAATCATCTCAGTCAACATATTCGAGTTATGAACAACTCTTTCAACCATATCCTCACTACAGGAATTACCATCCTAATTTGTATACTCATCGTAGGACTGATGATGATGATTTTGAACCCCCTCATCATACAACATGGAATTGACTATTGTATTGTATGTTTATTAGTAAAAATGTTATTATATTTGAAATAAAATAATTTTCTTTTATTAGCATTATCATAAATAACTTTGAGTGAATACTTTTATAACTATTTAAATAATGTTAAATGTGAGACAAATTTATTTTATTAACTTTTATAGCTTACTTAATTGTATATATTTTTCTGATGATTTACATGTTACAAACCATTACCATGCTCCTGATGTATAACCCATGGTTTTAAAAATCAGACTGGACCGATTGGTCCGACTGTTGGCCAGTCATGGTTCCGGTCCGGTCCGGTCAATTGGACCGGAATTGCATTGAACCGGGGTCAGACCGCTTGAACAGATGGTCTAATCGATGAGCCATACGAACCGGTCGGTTCCCTCCGAACCGGCAAGTTCAATTAAATTAATTTTTTTTAAAAATAACATCAAAACAATGTCGTTTTGGAGTGTATATAAGAAAATCAAAGCTACAACCTCCAAACTGATTACTACTCAAAAAGTACTATTTTATAGCTTGAAACTAAGGTGGTGTTTGTTTTTTTGGCTTTTTGCTGAAAGCAATTTAGTTTTAGAATTTAGGTTGTTTGTTTTTCTACTTTTTCATGACTTATTATAAACTTTTTACTAAATAGAAAAAGCCAAAATATGTGACTTTTTCTAAATAGAAAAAATAACATATTGGTTTTTTTTACTTTTTTAATACTTGAATAAGAAATAAAATACTACAAAAAACAACAACCTAATATTAATCATTAAACATTAAGGTTCTATTTAAGAAATTAAGTAAAAAAACAACACACCTAACTATTTTAAAACACTTTGAGTAGAGTTTTAATACCTTTTAACTCAATTGGCACATTTAAAGAACCTATTGAGGGTTTACAATTAAGTTTTTTGGCAAGTTTTGATGTTTTTGGTAGCTTTTTTATCAGTTGAAAGCAAGACAAGAAGAAGGGAGAAATTTGTGAAATCAATGGCAATGCAAAGTTGAAGCTCAGAATACAGGATGAAATTCGTTCCCATTGGTGTCTCAGCTGATTCATGTCCAGCTGGTGCTCTTTGATGAAAGAGTATCAACAAAATTTATAACCATATCACCTGGCATTAGGATAGCTTAGCTAATATAGCATAGTGGCTCTGGATGCATCACTGGGAAGGGTTTTCAACTTGCTCACAACTGATACCAAATTCAAAAAGTAAAATTGGTGCTTTTTCATTTCAAGGTTAGCTTAAGAAATAAAAACACAAGACTTTGTTTTAAATGAGGTTTTTGTTTAAAAGCTAACTAAGAAAGTAATGGAAATTACTATGAAGAAAAACATTCCTTGGAGTTTAGGGTCACAGGGGAGGTTCTTATGCAAAAATAGAGCTCTGTCAATTTGGTTCATTTCCTCGCATTAGAGAATTAACGATATAGTCAATTCCTCTAAACCAGTTTTTGCACAAATGTAACCTTGTAAATGCAATTTCAGCTCTAGATTCTCTCTCACTGATGCAACTTGGCAATGACTTCGCTCCTCATCTAGCATTTGCCATTCAAGTGATCTTTAACTTTTGGACTTCCTTCTCAAGCCTTGCAAAGAAATAATCTAATGGATGTCTCCTTGGAGTCCAAAAGCTTACCAGTGTTGGCAATTCTAGAAACCTACCTCCAAGTACTTCCTAAAGCTCGCACATAAAGAAGATAACAAGTGCATCTCCATGGACGGAGATCACGTGCCTTACCAAAAGTGTTGGCTCCAAGTGAAAATGAAGGTGTTTTAAGTTAACTAAAAACATAGAAATCATTAAAGGATCACACTTTCTTTTCATTAATGACTGAAACCACAAAGTTACTAATTTTTGCACTTGGAACCTTTCCCGACAACCTTAACTCCAAGGAACTAAAAGTCTAGCCATCATTCTCTGAGGAAACTTCCTCAGAGCTTGTTTGGCTAGTAGGAAAACTAACGAGAAAACAATTATATGAAGGAAAAACAGAGCAAGTGCTCTATGAAATATATTTCTTTTTCCCCCTGATTACATAATATCCTCTGTAAAGAAAATTACAAACTATATATATGAGGTTATTCACCCCTTTGTTCTTACTTAAAGACTAAGGAATCCTATGATAGGTGGATTACAAGGAGAGTTTGGGGATTTAGACAACAAATATCTAAAGAAAAATATCTCAAGATGTCGGTCGAAAATATCAGGAAGCTTCAGGAGAACACCGCAGCACTGTATACTGAGAGAAAAACTCTCCGAGTAAGCGCTATCAAAGGATCCGGATATGTTTGACCGGAGAAGTTGAAACGTCCTCCTCTCCCATCCAGCTGTGAGATATCCGGATGCAAAATGTCGGCGCACAGAATTCCGGATATGAAATGTCGGCTCACGGAATTCCTCCCTGGGTGGACTGAGCTATGCTGTGCAAGGGGGACCGTCTGCGTGTGCAAGGTGTAGGGACCCCTCTCCCGGATGACACAGAGTGGGCAAGGCTATCCGGATCAACTCCATCCGGATTCCCTAAGAGGACATGTGGCGCGCTCCCTTATCCGGACTCCCTCAGGGAGAAGCACACGACACTTGTGAACATCACACCCGAACGATAGCATCTCCTATCCGGATATGTTGTCTGGCTCATTGACTTCCACCGCTATCTGATGGTGTGTCCGGACATCTTCTACTCCTTGCATTCTGGATTTGCTTATGGCAAAGGACTTCAAAGCTTCGCTTCTTCATGTTTCTGAGCTTTCTATTGCTTTGCCAAGGATCCCAAAGAACTCTCCTCAATTTTTGATTGCTTTGGTGATCAAAAAGCTATCAAAACACCAAAACTTAACACAATTTTATTAGAATTGATTGCAAGGGTCCTTAATATGTTAATTGGGTTAAAAGGTGATAACTACTACTCAAAAAAGTGTTTAAAAAGAGTTTATTACAAGCTATCAAATAACACTTTTTGAGTTAGTAAAAAATCAACTCCCCCCAACCGACATTATTGCTAGTCCCCTAGAATGAAGGAGAAGAAAAATAAAATAAAACAGTACTATAATTACACATCATGTTGATCAAAAAACAATTTTCAGTGCATGATGACTAACTCTCACATTGGAACATTAAAGAAATAAAACTCAAACTTCAACAAGAGTTATCAAAAACTTGTCTAAATCGATAATTCTTAAAAGAGAAGGCATTAGGCAAATTTAAGCTTTAAAAGAGTTCCACTCCAAAGGGTCAAACCTTACTCTTCCACAAAAATCTACGTGTTATTTATTAGTTTCCGAATATAGTATGTTGAACTAACCTCTCCCCCCAACCTAGTTCTTTTTCACAGCTTAGCAAACTAATCAACCTCCAATAGGTTAAGAACGCACCTCTTTGTTCACAAATTTTTTTTTTTCATTGTAGGAGTACAAGGCTTAAAGGTATTCTTTTCTAAATTTTCCATGTAACGGGGGTCCATCGATGACTCCCAACCAATTAAGGTTTAGGGCATCAAGCTTTAAGGATCTTTCAACCACTAACTCCTCGAATTTTACCCCAGACTTTTGAGAATAAATTTTAATGCCCAAGCACCTACAGTATGTTAAACTCCACCTATCCACCCTTGTAACGAGCATTGAGGTCAGTGACTCCCAACCAATGAGGGCTTAGGGCACCAGGTTTTAAAGATTTTCATCATATACCCCTCAGACCTTGCTCGGGTTTCAAGGCAAGCAAACATTTTTTTCTTTTTTTCTTTATTCTTTTTTTTTCTCAAAGGCTCTTGGCCTTTTATAAGTGTCCCACACCTAATAATTGAGGTCAAAATGTACCAAGTCTAAAATTTTTTCCTAAAGTCAAGAGGAAATAGTTTTTTCATCTATATATCGAACCTATTGTGCACAGTGTGGTGAATAGCTTAAGTTAACGAACTAAGGTTGAATTCAATAGAAGTTTCAAACAATTGCATCAACTTTAAAGTAAAGCATAATACAAAATCTAAGTCAGTAAGAAAGACAAAAATTCAATTTCTTCTCCATTTCAATTTGAAAAATTTTTCCTTAAATACCATGGAGAGTAGAATAAAAAAACTTTAAAAATTTTAAAAATGTAAGCAAAGCCACTAAATTACCAAAAATAACTTAGCAATTAACAACAAAAACTTCCTTTCTCAACTCTTCCCCCAACCAAGCTGAATATTGTCCTCAATGTGACAAAAGCGATTGAAAAATAGGGAGGAAGTGGTACCTCCTGAGTGACGTGGAGTTATGCTGTGGGAAAATGAAGGGTTTCCAAGCTGCCTCTGCCTGTATGAGGCTCCTGATGAGGCAAAGGCTGATCAACAAAAGGAGGGGCCTGTGATGGCTCTGAGGAGCAGAGAACAGCTTCTTTCGCTTTTCTTGCAATTCCTTCTGATTTTAATCATTCAAAAAGATTAAGTTAGTTACAATTTACAAAATTTCAAGAACAAAGATTACAATCAAAGAAATTTACAAAACTTAAAAAATTAAACATATTATAACAAAATTATGGACTTTGTGAAACAAGTCCAATTTAACCCCTTCTCTGATCAGGATTTTTGTGGTTCAAGGGAGGTTGAATTTCCTCTTTTCTGGCTTGAAACTGTTTCAATGAAATGGCTTTGAGCCGATGACCATTGACCCTGAGGTCTATGCCATTGGGAATTTTAGTAATTCCACCACTCCCATTGAGATGTACTTGGTGAATAATGAAGGAAGCCTATCCACCTTGACTTGATGCTTCCCTGGAAAGATATGGAGCCTTGAGTCATAGAGTAGGACTCTCTGTCATTTCCCCCCGCAATTCTTTTTTGGGAGAATAGTTTTGATCATGCCAACTTCTTCCATACCTCTTTGAAAACCTTTGGATTGATGTAAGCATCAATTCTTAATTCCTCCATCTCATTAAGGTCAAGCAACCTTTTTTGCCCCAGCTCTGATCAAGTCCATGTTCAAACCTCTTGATTGCCTCACCAAGTTTAATATTTCAAACTTCTACAAGGAGGTGGCATGCTTTGCCAATAAGATGAGACGATAGGAAGACATGCCAAGAATAGTCTTATAAGCTGTTCTATATGCCCATAATGAATCATGTAGCTTAATAGACCAATCTTTTCTGCTTGTAATCACCACTTTCATCAGTATGTTTTTTATTTCCTTGTTTGCTAGCTCCACTTGCCCGAAAGTTTGAGGATGATAAGGTATAGCTACCTTATGCTTCACTCCATACTTGGCTAATAGGGTTTCAAAACGTTTGTTGCAAAAATGAGTACCTCCATCACTGATTATGGCATTTAGCACCCCAAATCTTGAGAAGATGTTCTCCTTGAGAAATTTGAGAACCACCCTGTGATCATTATGTTTATAGGGGATTGCCTCCACCCATTTGGAAACATAGTCCACCCCCATCAATATATAAGAGTTACCAAAAGACATTGGGAAAGGTCTCATGAAGTCAATACCCCAAACATAAAAAAGATCAACTATAAGGATGGGGTTCATGGGCATTTGTTTCTTTTTGTAAAGCTTCCCGAAGTTTTGGGCATCTATCACAACTCCCTACACATGATGTGGGAATCTTTGAAAGTGATGGCCAGTACCCTGATTGCAAGACCTTATAGCTATTTTCTGAGAAGGCAAAGTGCCTCCACAGGCAATTCTCAATGGCAGTGCTGAGGATCCCTTGTTGCTCTTCTTCAGGGACACAAAATTCCTTATGAAATCTGAATCTGCACAATACTTGAAAATGAAGGCTCTTCCCAATAATCAGCCAGAATCTTTGCAAAAGAAGTGTTTCCTGTCTTGCGCTTTCCACTCACTTGAACTTCACACATAAACCAAATTAGTTAGCAATAGAAGCATACCAAGGAGCTTTCTCCTAGCACCATAAGTGATTCCTCGGGAAAGTCATCATTAATGGAGTAATACATGGGAATTAATGTGTTTAGCCAACCTGAAAGGTGGTCAGCTACCACAATTCCCCCACCTTTTCTTGTCTCTGATTTGGATATCAAAACTCTTGTACAAAAGAAATCCATCTAATCAACCTTGCTTTTGCATCTGCCTTTGTCATAAATACTCAGAGGCTGAATGGTCAGTGGAAAAAAAAAAACAAAAAAATGGGAATTTTTGAAAGACCCCTACCAAAAATAAGCATGAAACTTGTCTAAAGCAAACACCATGCTAACAATTCTTCTCCTCTATAGTTGTGTAGTTTCTTTGAGCCTCGTTCAATGTTTTGCTTGCATAGTAGATCACATAGGGCTTCCCATCTTCTCTTTGGCCAAGTACAACTCCTATAGCAAAGTCAGTGGCATCACACATTACTTCAAAGGGTAATTGCCAGTTAGGAGCCCTTAATATTGGAGCGATTGTCAAAAATTGCTTCAATTGATCAAAACTCTTTTGACATCTCTCATCCCAGACAAACTTAGCATCCTTAGCTAAAAGTTCACAAAGAGGCCTTGACAGCTTAGAGAAATCTTGTATAAACCTCCTGTAGAACCCTACATGGCCAAGAAATTGCCTTACTCCTTTTACAGTGGTTGGGGATGGCAATTTGGCAATAAGTTCCACCTTTGCTTTATCAACTTCAATGCCTTTCTCGGAGATGATATGGCCAAGGACAATTCCTTGACGTACCATAAAATGGCATTTCTCCCAGTTGAGCACCAA
>JBAPGN010002947.1:22168-40973 GCA_037355405.1 Vitis amurensis
TTTTGTCATTTTAAAGGATTAAAACTTGATTTGCTAAATCCATACCGGTTCAGGAAGCAAGCATCACCATAGTTGCAACCCCAACGCGAGGAGCCTATCCTGAGATTTCCAATTTGCATAAGAGCCAGAGCATAGCTATCCTATCTTTGAGAAACTTGTTTTTACACCCTTTCATTTTAGTCTTTAATGTTAGCTTAGATTAGTTTAAATCTTTCTAAACATTTACATCTTCTTTTAAAGCTAACATCCATAAGAAAATCACCTATTTTCCTAATTTGAATATCACTTGTGTTTGCGAAAACCCTTCCCAGTGAATGATCCTAGAACCACTATGCTATAGTAGCTTGGCTACTTTAGTAATAGTATTCAAGGTATAAATTTTGTTGATACGCCTTTAAAGCTAAGCTACCATGAGTCGCATCATTGAGCCATTCAAGCAAGAAAATGAGGAAATCAACCTCCTTGAGCCATAGAAAGCCTAATAAGAGAAGGGTTAGATGGACTTGGTTTCACCAAAGTCCATATTTTTTGTTTAATTGTGTTAATTTATAAGCTTTGTAAATTGTTTTGGTTTTAATTTTGGTCTTAAATTGTGTTATTTATATGTAAATTAATATTTTTGAATGATAAAAATCAGGAGGAATTACAAAGAAATTGAAAAAAGGAAGCTAGGAATCAAGAGGAGCTCAAAAGCAAGGAAAAGCAATGGTCTGCGAAATTTTGCAGCCTAAAAAGGGCCCCTGCGAAAATGGCCCTTGGCTGTGAAATAATTTCGCAGCCCCCAAGTAGCCGCTGCGAAAATGCCCATCAGCTGCGAAATCATTTCGCAGCCCCATGCCCCCCTCTAGGAAAATTTTCGCAGCTCTGAAACACCCCTTTGGCACACGAGTGCCATTTTGCAGACCCCCCCCTCTCATTTTGTAGTTGCGAAATGGTTGCGAAATCCTTCACGCCTAAAAATCCCCATTTTCATAGCCGAGCCCCCATTTCGCAGGTGCTTTCACAGCTGCTAAACCACCCCTTGGCACACGATTTCCATTTCACAGCTCCGTACCCTCATTTCGCAGTTGCGAAATAGGCGACGAAATTGTTGCTAAAATGCCCCCCTCTGCGAAATCCACCTCCCGCTGCGAAATTGCCCCCCTGCTGTGAAAATGAAAAGCGTCCCTTGGCATCCATTTTAAACGTTATAAATTCTCTATTTTCTATTCTAACCGATCATTTGAACTTCAAAAAGGTACTAAGAGGAGCCAAACCAGAGCAACTCCCATCTGCCCCTCCTCCGCCTGAGCAAGCTGCGCGCACCTCCGACCATTTTCTCTGACACAACCATGGCTAGAACTTGACGAGCTAAGTCCTCATCCCCATCGACTCGCCTGAGAATCCTAAGAGACATACCTGTCCAAGGCTCCATATCCGAGCCTCTGCGGCTATGAGTCGTCCTACCTCCGATTGAGGACGTACCCATCAGTCCTCCACCCAGGCATTATAACACAAGGAGGTCACTTACCATGGCCGGTGCGAGCTCTTCCAAAGGCCAAAAGTCAAGTACCGGTCCCCCAAAGAAGAAAGCCAAGGTTTTAGAGCCTGAATCAGAGCCTCGGCCATCTCCACCACCTGTCTCTTATACACATCTAGATGTGTATAAGAGACAGAAGCTAAACCAATTCATCAACCTCATTTGCAAGAAGTGGTGCGAGCTGAGGTGCTGAAGCTACTTCAAGTAGGTATTATTTATCCCATATCTGACAGCCCTTGGGTGAGTCTTACTCAAGTGGTACCAAAGAAGTCAGGGATTACTGTGGTTCAAAATGAAAAGGGAAAAAGAATAAATTTAGCATACGAAGTAGGTGTTTTTCTTATCTAATTTATTTCAATCTTTCTCTTTACATATTTCATATGGCTTAGGACATATTCTGTTGTTTGATTCAGTTAAAAACAGGTGCTTAGACAACAAAGGTTCAATGTTCAACATTTGGCATCATATAAGATAACTGCTTCAGTTTTTTGTCAACTGATAAGACCATTTTTTGTCATGATTTCATTGAAAACAAAGGCACGAGATGATAAGACGCTCATCCGACATTTAGATTAAGGACTGTTCTATCATAAAGAAAGTTATATTTCGTACTAAAGCCAAGAGCAAAGCAACTGTTGACATTGAACAACAAAAAATTACCCAAACCATACCTGCGCTCCCTTCTGCAAGCTGTATGTTCTAAAATCACAAATATAAGCCTGGTCAGTCTTAGTAGTGTTTGCAGATAATTTCCTTCCATTAAAAGTTCAAGTTGTTAATATTTAGAACAATTGAAATGCATCTAGATAATGGATTGATGAAGGAGCCACACTATGAGTCATTATCAGAGTCAAATGGGTTTTGGGTTAGCAGGCAATAAGAGTTAGATAGCAGTATATTACAGAACTGAATATGCTTTACTTTTGTGCATCAAATACACGTGGAGCTACAGAAACCTATCCTGCAACCTTAATCACTATATATCTGAATGGTAATTCAATTGAAACAACAACTAAATTTATTTAGAACTCTGAATGTTCAGTGCATGTGGCACTTAACACCAGCAAATTTGAATGCTTATTAAAATGAACGAAACTCATGATTCAAGGAACCGGTAGTGTCTTCATGTTTAATGAAACAAATGACTTCTCGAGAACACTTCAGTTATAATTCAAATAAAGATAAACTAAGCAATAAAATCAAGTCCATTCTCAATTGCCGCAAATGGCAATACTTTTTTCTGCATGAATAAGAAAAGACTGTCTCTACTTTCTGGACAACAAAAAAATGGTCAAATAATTGAAGACGAAAAAGAGTGAAAGTTAGACCTAAGTAAATAAACATATAAACCTTAAAATGGAATTAGGTCACTCGTCAAATACTCCATGATTCAAACAACGGTAAGACAGACAAATATCAAAACAAAGCCACCAATTATTCCAGATAATGGCCCACTTTCAGCACTAATACTCTGTTTGGTTGCGGGAAAATGTAGGACGTAGAAGAATCAAATTCTTCAATTTCAATATTTCATTAATCGCATCTGAAAAAACAAACACCCCACTCAAACCTGCCCCGGAGAACTATTTCCTAGTTTGGTTAACATTGTTGATGAATTTAGAACCGAACAAAAAGAAAACCTTTTTAGAAACTATTAACATCAAAAAAATTCAACATTTCATTTTCCTTCTCTTCCCGTATCCAAATCAAACCAAACCCCAAATTCCAACCGCCACACCAGATCTGATAATCAACCAAACCCGAAAGGTCCGCGAGCCTCGGCGCAGCCGCGTGAGGTGGTCCCGTGAGCGCGCCGACGCCGCAACAGAGGACAATCGGCGACAGCACGCCTCAGCGGCTCCGGCGGCCTCCGCCAGCGACGAGATCGAAGATCCGACACCGCCCCTAGCTGACAACCTCGCACTGCCGGGACTCGCGAGAGCTGAAAGCTGCGTCAGACATCGTCCGATCTATCAAAAACTCTTAGAATTCGAGGCAACCGAGACTCCCTCTCTCTCCTTTCCTCCCTCTTCTCTCTTCTTTCTCTCCTCGGCTTTTGCATTTCACACAAGTCACAACCAACAGTTTAGGCTTCGATCGTTCAAAATGTTAGAGAGAGAATTATTAGAGTGTATATTGCGTGTTTTAGTGCTTGTAGAAACCTACAATTCGGAGTGCTTTGTCTATTACTGTTTAGTCGAAAGCCTTCTATTTTTGAAGATTTAATTAGCTTGGCATCTGCGTAGAATTCGTAAGTTTTACTCTGAGATTTTCCTCCTTTCCCATTTTCTGTCCTTCTATTTTACATTTTTCAATTATTTGGAAGTAAATCGGATTATTTAATTATTCAAAGACAATATTATTTTTTTTAGACATCTACTTAGTGTTTATTTTTCAAATATATGATTTTATAATTAAATTTTTTTAACTTAGGTTCCTGAACGTAAATTTTTCTTTTTATATATTGAAAAATTAGGGCATATATTTTATACTATTTTTTAAAACAGTTCTTTGTATATTTTGTAAAGCAGAAGTATATTTAAAAACTTAAAATGTTTTTTTAATATATTTTTTAATATTTTAAATATATTTTAAAATTTAATTTTTTTTTTATGTCTATATTTTATTTGTGATATTTCTACGTGTTTGCTACAATTAAATTTTAAAAAATCCTATAAAAATAAGAACGATTTAAATATATTTTTTAAATCATTTTGCTTTCTGTTATTAAAAATATAAACTAAAAGTAATTTTTTTTGTCAAATAATTTATATTTATGTAAATATATAAAAATATTTTAAAAATAATACCAAATAGACCCTTGTTCTCTTTGTCTTCCCGGTATCTCATATGCGATTAAAATATAATTTCGATTTCCTAGTTAGTGAGGTTTTGAAGTTTTAAATGACATTGAACATGAGGCTAACTAAAGTAACATTTGAAAGCAATTGTTTAAATATTTTTATATTTTTATAATTGAAAAAAACATTGTTAACAAATAAGACAAAATACTATATAATTTTTGTATACTTATTTCATCACTTCCTCTTAATTATGCTTGAAAATACTTTTTAGTTTTATAATTTGATATTTAATTCATTATTTTATTTTTATTTTTATTATTCTTTTTAATTCAAAATAATAGAGATATTGATTCAAAATTTCAAGTAAACAAAAAGGTATTTACCCAAAAAAAAAACGTAGAAGAATCAAGCTGAAATTAATCTAATTTTTTTGTAAATCATTCTAAAATTGACTAGTTTTTAAACCAAATATTTAAATGTTTTTAAACATTTTTCTTTTAGACGAAAAAATTACAAAATATATTGCTAAAAAAAATAAACCTTATACACGAGTGCTTATTAATTTCATAAAATAAAAATCTAAAATTTATTTTTTAATTTTTCATATGAACAAAATTTTACTTTAAAAAAATAATTGAAAATTATTGGAAAATTTCAAAAGGGTTTCAAGTTCCAATTCAAAATTCCTTTCTATTTCAAACAACAAACACTTGATTGGAAATTAAAGCAAAACAAAGAGGAATCTTAGATTAACTTTCTCCTCATTTGACCAAAATACATTTTTCTCCAAAGAGTGGAGGAGAGAATATTGGGAATTTATTATAATTCCATTAATTAATGTGACATTTATTATAATTTACTAGGAATTTATTTTGTCGTTGGTCCGCCACCTTCCCTGTTTCATTCCAAATAGACTTGTCTTTTCCTAAATATTCCTTTGACTTCATGCCTAACTAAAAAATTGAAAAATTGATGACATTACAAGCCAAAAATCCAATCCATAGAATCCACTATTTGTAAATAATCAAACAAATTTGTCATTCTAACCCTTGGCCCAACAAGTTACGAGTTTAAAGGTAACCCCTTTTTATCTTGTTGGAATCAAACAATGGAGGTTTGTCCAAATTTTCCATCTCACTTTTTAATGTTCCTCTCCAAATTTCAAAAGCAGCAGCGATTCCCACCACTTTTTTTTAAATTTAATTTATTTTTTATTTTTTATGTTTTTCAACTGTATTAGTTTTGAATGGTAATTTTTTTCCAATGAAAAAAAAAAAAACCTCATTCATACTCGGGGTTTGCTTTTCCTCCTATGTTTATTTTTTATTTATTTTGATTTAATTCTAAATATAACTTCAAATTGAATAATAATTAATAGTGTTAAGTAGAGAAAAATCAATATGTTACATTTTTTTATTAAAAATAAATAAATATTTTGATATTTTTTTATACAATAAAAATTTAATAATAAATCATGAAATAAAGTATAAAAACAAATAATTTAAAATAAAAATAAATTATTTTTAATTTAAAATTAAACAACGCCTAAAGGGAAAGAACATAACATATTTTCTTATCATATATTAATTCTTTTTAACTATTATGAAAATGTTGGAAATTGACCAAAATATTGAGGAGAATTCAATGGCATCACATGGGTACGGGAGGGATTACTTTGGACCATGTGGTAGACAGGATATTGACAATTCACTTTAATAGGTTTTATTTAATTTTTATTATTATTATAGCTTGTATACGTGTCAATATCCCATTAGACAACATGTGAAGGTATAATACCATGGTTTGACCCAAATATTGATGTTTCCATTTTATAAAAAAAATTGACAAACATAAAAATTTAATTAAAATTCATAAAAATATTAAAAAAAAAAAAAACAAAAATGATACATATTAAAGAACATGATATATTTACAAGCTTCAATTTTTAGAAAAATGGGCCATTTTAACCGAAATCTCTTTGGAATTTGCATTTTTTAATTACAAAAAATATCAAGCTTTAAATAATTTGCATTTGAATTTCCTTTCTTTCCTTTCTTGAAAAAATCAAGCCAAAAATTCAGAACTAAATCAAACCAAGCCTACAGCCAAAAGGAATTTTGAATTTGCTTTATTGGTCATTAGAGTTTTCTTATGGCCAATAGAGTTTTTGTCCATGGTTATAGCCTATAGCCGTGAGCGAGTGTGACTCACTTCTCCTACGGATTCATCACATCCAATCTTATCAAACACATCAGCTAACATGCGCATCCGTATCTGAGCGTACACGTGTCCATCCCATTTCCTCCCAACCAACTCCTCGCCTAATCGGATGGCCGCCCTCACAGTCTCCTCCGTGCTATCGTGCGCCGAGTCGATAATCCCAATTCAGCGCATCATGAGCCGTCAATTTAGCGGCTCGAAGCATGAGCTCGCGTTGAGACCTCGGCGCTCCGATCTTGCTTCCAATCAGCGCTACGAACCAATCGGGAATCTTGAGCCCGATGTCGAGCTCGGACATGTAGATAAAGCCGCGGTCATTCCTCATGAGGACGTAGTCGTGGCTAAGCGCGAGAATCGCAGCGGCGCTGAGCAAGTGGCCAAATGCGGCGCATAGTCAGGCATCGAAGGGAACAGCAGATCGGCGACGATGATCTGAGCTCTGAGACATGAGCTTGACCGCAATCGAGAAGACACGCGAAGCGGAGGCCACCGAGATCGTACCGTTGGAGAAGAACTTGCCTCGGCGGTGTTGATGAAGCAGCATTGACATTGAACTCTCGGCTCTTATCTCGGCTTTAGGGCGGCTGAAATGGCATCGAGTAGGGTGGGTTTAGCCGTGTGCTCGCCGGCGCGGAGCGTGGGATTTGAAGAGTTGCCGCGCCTTCTCCAAACGACACATCGCTCTCCCTCCACTGATAGCTCGAGAGTTAAAGCACATAGAGAGCCCTTCTTCATTTCAAGGATGAAATCCTTACCTCGTAAAGTCCAATTAAACTTAACTTATTTGAATCAATATCAAGATAAAAGAAATAAAATAACAAATATATTTTTAATAAATTGTTTTTATAAATATTATTAAAAAAAATATTAATATTTTCAATTGTTACTCAAAATATTTTTTAAAAGTTAATTATAGAAGATATTGCTTTATTTTTCAAATAGCATATTTTTAAAATAATCATTAAAAACTTATTTTTTATTAAAGTTTAGTAACGTTTCTGAGAGTTTCGAAATCATTTTTGTCTTTATCTTTTAAGAAGAGTCTCAAAAGTCAAAACTATCAAAATAACCTTAGTGGGCTGCTCATTAGCTGAAATGGGCCGAGTTGAGCACAATGGCTTGATTTGGGCTTAAACATCTTGGACACAAGAAGTTATACGTGGCTCTCATGTTTTTATTTTATTTTTTAATCTAAATGGCATAACTAAATAACAATATATATATTTAATTGTCTAAACCAAATCACATGTATTCTACACGGGGAGAGAGAGGATGAGGAGAGAAAGCATGGGAGAGGAGTCCCTTTACAGTTTGCACGTTGTGACCTCACTCTAGCATAGTGCTCCATAGGGATTGATGACGGCGTCGAACATCGAGATCACAATGGGGCTCTCAGTTCCTCATTTTCTCAACTTAATGCCTCGTTGCGCTAAAGCATAAACGGAAGTCATTATTCAAACTCACATTGTTTTTACTTTCAAAATCATATTTTTTCTTTATAATGCACATTGTTTTTTTACGGTTAATATATGCATTGTTGTTTGTTTTATTGTTTCCATATGTTTTTTATGAAAAAATTTGGAAATGCCCAGTCGATGATCCCAAAGCCAGCGCATCCCGTGCCATCAATTTGGTAGCTTGAATCAAGAGCTCGAGCCGAGCCTTCGGCTGGATTGTGCACTGAATAGCTAGAAACTTGATTCAGCTGTCCAGCTCGCTCATGTAGACGAAGCCACAGTCCTTATCGTGAGGACATAGTTGTGGCTCAGTAGGAGGAGCAGCAGAGGCATGCACCGGTGAGATGCTACTGATGGTGGCATAGAAAGCCAAATGAGATCGTGAGGACGCTTCTGAACTTCAACGCTCATTAGCCATTGGAGAAGAATTTGCCCTGGCGACCATGATGAGAGCATTGGATGTGGAGCTCTCAGCACTGACTCTGCCCTAGAGCCACTGAGATGCGTCTAGTAGTCCAGTTAGTTAAGTGGGACACCAGCGCCAGCCTTAGTAGGCGAAGATTGTTGTCGCACCTTTCTACCAAACTGCTCAAGACAACTTAATTAATTGAGAGTAGGTACGATTGCATAACAATGGAAGTCAGCCATCCCCACACAGATTCCAGAGTTTGACTCGACTTTGAATAATCGTGTAAAATTAGAGTAATCAACACTTAAGCCGAATCTCAGTCAGGAAATTCACACACCCCTAAGAAAGGCATCTGGGAGGCAGATTCAAAATATCCAGAATGCCATAGTCCAAAGCCCCGAGATAATTTATTTGCCCATAAATTCTTCAAAACAAAATTCTATACTGAAATAGGAAGGACACCCAGCAATTCCTTCTCACTTCTTTTCCACTGCAACATAACTACCAAAGGTAGCTCTACTGGAAGTGTAATCGGACGCTTTATATCTCTCATTTAGAATCAATCAATTCGCAATAAACGTATTACAACAAAACAAAATGTAGTTCCCATGAAAGTTTCCTATAAGTGGCTTGTCAATACCTGCGCACAACACGGTCAAACATTCGGACTGAAGGGCACTCAAATGATTGATGACCTCTCCCACCACAGTTGTTGCAGATGACAATGGATACACAGTCACGGCTGATATGGCCTGGCTGCCCACAGTTGTGGCATGTTATGTCACGGAAAGGGCCTCCCATCTCTGTACCAGCCTTGAATTCTTGGCACTGTGCGGCTACATGACCTGACTCATATATGACAGATGTTGCAGACAGGCTCATTTGAGGCAGTCTCGAGCGAGGGGCCAGTTTTACGGCAAGTTATGCAAGCCTTCTCATTGGTTGCAGTCCGCAGCAATCGTGGCCTGGCTGTAGCAGTCGTTCGGCAGAGATCTCGCAATCAATGAGCGGGTAACCTGGGCATGAGCAATCACCGGCCAGGACCCATTTTGCCCACACAACTATGCCACACTGGATCATCATAGGACATTTGCTTTGCAAGATTCCAGACTCTTGACAGTTTCCAACAGGTTGTTTTGAGTACACTCAGAGCTATGTGGCTACACAGGAGAACATTATTAATCAGGTTTTGCGAAATCTAAGTTGTGGGCTGATCAGGCGTTTATATCCTGAGGAACCACCATACCATGAACATCACAAGTATTGACAATTTAATTCTAAAAATTGTTCTCTCATAAAACATGAAATGTTCTAGAGAAACTAGAAGGGGAGGAATTCATCTTACCCAGGAAGGCCACAGTTGTTGCATACAGTCACATTTGGGCAATCTCTGGCAAAATGCCCTGGTCTCTTACATTTATTGCACAGATAATCTTGCCTGGAAATTAACAATATAATTGGTTGTGATAATTTAAACCAAAAGACAGCAGCAACTAAAAGATCTTGATTTTTTAACAAAGGTAGATCTTACACACAAGGAGCCACTTTTGATGAGGAACACATTTAGAAAATCAACCATACTGGAGATAGTACCTCCAATGCTTTGCAGGCTTGGTACCACAGACAAATGTTTAATGTAGATTTACAAGTAGATGTTCATAGGAATTCCAGAGGGGATTTCTTTCTCAATTTTATCTATTACAGCAGCTCTTCCAAATTGTTTAAGAAAATAATATATTTGTTAGAAAATAACCATACATTGATTTAGGTAATCACTCCAAAGCAAGACTCGAGGATCACATGCCCTATCCAAGTTATTCTCATCTATGGTATTTTCAATTTCTTCATCTTCATGTATCCTTTTTTATTTTTTACTTTTGCATGAAATTTTGAAGTTACAACAAGAAAGCATCCACCCAATTTTAAGCCATCTACACATGCATACACATTAAGTTCCTATATATGGTGTTTTCCAGAACTAGATAAGAACACTACAATTTTTCAATAGTTGTAGAGAAATTAGTCTCTTCATGTCACCAATCTGAGGCAAGCATACACAATGTGAATACATGATAAAAGCATAAGTTTTATCTTTTAGCACTACAAGCACGCGACATTAAGTGATTCTAGGTTATAAGGCAAGGCCCAGAAGAAAGAAAGAAGGAAAATTGTATCTTAAAGAACAAGTGAGAAATGCGAACAACAAAAAAGAACTAATCATCACTAAGAGCACACTTTCTCAACAAGAACCGCCAACAGTGTAACTATTAACATTTATGCAATGGCCTATAGTGTGTGTGTGTATAGATAAAAGGAATAACAGTTAGATTTTGCTGAATTGATAAAGGAGCAAACCGGTGAACTCGACGATCCCTTGGGTAAGGTGCGTCTCGGTAAGAAGCACAGTCACTGCTACGAAGCCTCTTGGCTCGTGGTGGGCTTCTGCTTCTATCCAGAGCTACTGCGAAAACCCTTAAGTAAACTTTCTCAAATATATGACAAAATGAAAGATAAAACACAACACTATCAGGCCCAGGAATTGCCAACTCCGACCCACCAAAAGTATCTGCTGCCTGCCTATATCACCACACAGCCCAAACCACAAACATAAATCTAAGTCAACATCCAAGAACTCCAGCCCAAATTACATTGAACACACTCTTAAATTCAAAAAAAATAATAATACATGCACATAAAAGCAGTATATTAAAAGGCAATGCCATGACAACAGAGGAAAGAGAGGAGAAGGGGCACAAGCAAGACGCAGGAAATGAAAAAAAAAGAAAAAAGAAAAAAGAAAGATGTATCAATAATATTTTGTTCTCCACAACACGAGGAAATTAAAAAAAAAAAAAACTTAGATAACTGAGGAACCCAAAAGAAACTTATGTTTTTATATTTCATTTACTTCATTTAGCATTACAAACTGAACTCTCACCTCAAACAAACCAAGTGGTTGTATTAGGCCCAATTGATTGGGCACTTTACTTCTCATATCTCAAACAACAAGAAATCCACAATTTACTCTTTTAATTTCCTTCCTTCTCCACTTTCTCAGCAACCAAACAGATGATAAATGCAAGATGCCACAATGTCCAACATCGTACAGAGGATTCATTAAGAACCTCAATCTCAACCTTGCTCCAATTTGATGATAATTCTGAATATTTCAAACCGTTCGAATTCAACGGCATTTACAAAACCAAACCCTATCACTACAGTGAAAAAAAGTACTCAAAAGAAAATAACACAACGCGTACCCAAATCAAGGTAATATATGAGCACGTTAAACTAAACTCATGATATTCTGTTTGGATGTCAATGAAACGCATTACAAGAAAAAAGAAATATTACACAAGGCCTCCCCTAGAGCGGCTGCTATAGTATTCAGAATTTCCTTTTCCTTTTTCTTTTTGCCTTTTCTTTTCGTTTCAATTCCTACTGTTTCTCAACAACCAAACCGATCGTGAAAAGAAAACATATTTCCAAAACAAATCCAAAATTCTGTAAAAAAAAATAATAATAATAAAAATAAATAAAAGAAATAAAAGGGGGAAAATGTAAAATACCTTTTTACGATTAAGCAAAACCTCAGGGTTCGATTCTCCCAGCTCCGGAAACCAGAGAGGACATCGAAGAAGCCCTAGGGTGGGGAAAGGGGAGAGAGAAAGAGAGACTTCAACTTCTCTTAACTTTAGCAGAAGCAACCATTTGAGAAAACGACGTCGTATTTAAAAACGTCGGTGTCACCCAATTCCCTCCCCCTTAATCAAGGAAAAGCTTTTCAAGCCAGGGGTTTGGCATCCACGTCAAATTTGTCAAAAGATTGAATTCTAATTTTATGTTTGAAGAAATTATCAAATAGAGTGTCAGAATATCTGTAATTAATTAGATTAAAAAAATTATATGACACGTCACAATTAAGATTAAAATTGCAGATTAAAATCATGATATTGCCAAAGAATCAAAGAGTCATTTGTCTTCTGTGAACATGCGATTTGAAAATTCGAAATAATTTCAAGACAGAGGTGCTGACAATAAAAATGAGAGCATCGAAACTTTTTTATTGAGAGAATTTCCTTAATATTATTTAAGGATAGTAAGAAATTACAATTAAAGCAGCATCATGGAGGAGCTTTTCATGGCTCAGCCATCATGAGACGTTAATAATGGACAGAGCAGAGAGAGCAGAAAGACTTGCGCCACAACCCAGTAAGGCAGGAGGGTGGTGATGAAGGTCACCAGCCCATCAATGTCCTTTTAACCCTATCAACAATCTGACTTCTACTTCGACTACTTGTTAATGGAAACTCAACGCTTCTTCCAACGCGAATTCTGTACACTTCCCTTCCCGAGTTCACGTTTTGACATGCCTAACAATTTCCCCCCTACAAAAGCAATTAAAAAGGGAAGAGAATTAACATCTTAGTACAATGAAAAAGTTAACATCTAGTACAATGAAAGTACCAAGAAAATCAGATGTCGAGGTTTCTTACCGAGAAAATGCATATCCCTAATGTTTTTAGAGTGCATGTAACATCATAGAAAACGCGGGGTCTTCCCTTCCCAGATAGCTCCACTGGATTGGCAACCAGGAGTTCGGCGTCTGGTCCCCTGTTGGTAATAGTAACTCGTAATGGGTGAAGCATCTCCTCCTTGAGACGAGAACACAAAGAAGCCTGATACTCTGGATCTATTATCTTTTTCCCATCTGTTTTCTGGATGAATAGATTCCAATTGGGTAGCCTTATGCAACACATGTGGATTGATATCGACTGCAAGGTAATTTATATAATTTGGTTAACCTAAGATTCAATATAATACCAAAAGGAACAGTTATGAAGGAAACTTGGAAGTGCGTAGATCCTCTTAAGATTTCCTAAGCTAAAATCATTAACCCAGTTAGCCATCAAATCTACATAGTTTTTGTTGCAAATCGAAAGAAAAGAAGGCAAACTGTCCAATGTGCATAGTCATTCAAACATTCAAGAAAGAAAGAATCTATAGCTTTAGTGGAACCAGATTAATCCATGCCCGACTAAAATTGAGTACTAAGAAACCTATCAGGCAAATACCTTGAATATGCAGTTCTTTGAAAGTCCCATAATGTCATAGAAAGAGGCTTTTTGATCAGACATTGTTTTGAAAGCTAAGGTTATGAAGCTGGACTCAGAAAATTATCTACAGTAATAGTGCCGTTCTCAAGTTTAGTCATATTTGACTTATTGTCTAATAGCTCAGAGCCAAATAGTTCTTCTGCAATCTCCGGTGACAGTGAAGAGCAGCCCTGCTGACTTCTATATTCAGGCCCTGCCAACTGAATTCACAGATGACATTACAATCCCCATAAAACAGCAATAGATGCAATCACATGTGTCGTCTTGCTCTTTCTTCGTCGTGTAAGTTAAAACTCCCGAATATGATACAGATAGCAAATACGAGAATTAGCACACATACTCTTGATAGATGACCCAGTTCAAGCAATTGACTTTCCTTATTCATTGTTATGTCTGAAACGCAAACTTCTTATCGAATCAACAAAGAGGATGTTGGAAAAATAGACTGCAACAAACAAAGTTTAAATTGCCTGAAAAGACATTTACTAAGTAAAGAAGTAAAAAATGTAGAAGAATAGAGTAGGAGCATATCGATTGGTATGATAAATCGGGACATTGCTTGCCTTATGGGTCAAGAAACATAAGTCTCTGTCCTAGACAAGAATCTCACAGATTAAATCAATATGGCAGTTTACTATCACAGAGATTTGTTTTTGAATCTAATTGTAAGAAAGTTGGACAATCTTGATTCTTCCCTGAAATATAAAGGAAAGAAAAAAAAAATATTAAGGAAAATGATTTCTTGTGTTCATTAAATATGAAGAGAATAACAAAGAATTAAATATAATAAAGTTAGTTACAAATTTATGCATTTTAAAATTCTATAATCTTTATGTGAAGAGAAAAATAAGTGAGAATAAGTTTGAAGATATATAAACATATTATTAACTTAAATTTAATTTTTTATTTTCCTTTCACTTTAATTCCCTTTATTTTCTTCCCTTGATTATTGCCGAAACTAAATACTCGCCCTAGAAAGTTGTTTCTTTTGCTGTAATTTTATGGTTCCATCATAGTGAAAGTCCCCACCCTTATCACTAAAAAATTGCAGAGATGTATTATAAGTTTACTTCTATCATCTACATCACACGCTATAAAATCCAAGGATTCCTACTTGCAAAACTGAGCAAAGGAGGAAATGCATTTGTTTGCCAAGTTTGTAAGCACGATAGTGATTCCTAACATTGCAAGAACAGACTAGATATCCATTCAGGAGAAGATTAGTGCAATTACTTCAAAGCTTACATAACAGTGAAATCTAAGAAAATTCCAAAAATAAATTCAGAAAAAGCAATAACTATGTATAACATAGCCATGATCGTCGAAATGAAAGATTGAGCCCAAGAGAATTTCATAAAATGTCAGCTCCAATGGGAAAGAGAGAACATAAACTACAGGAACATCAAATGGAATGCAACCTAACATTGACCCAATACAGTTGACCAGCCAGCAGCCATACCGCCAATTCATGGTGATTCTTCAACAGCATACCAAGGTAAATCTTCACCCAATGAACCTACCTAGGATTCCACTGAAATCCTAGAAGTTTAGGTTAACTCAGGAAAATAACTTTTTGAAACAAATTCAATATTTTTAGAACTTAAATAAATGGTCTCCCAGAAACGAGCCAACATGCAATACATGATATTTTGGGTGGTGGGCTGCTTCTGTAAGAGTTAGATATAGCTAGCTGCTAAATAAGTAAGTTTGGAAAAGTCAGAGGACTACTCATTTTTGCAAAGGAAAAGCTTTACAAAAAAAAGTAAGTCATAGAAATTGATGGATCAATTATGTGGTCCACTTTTCTTTGAAATCTAAGATAGAAATTGATGCCACCTCAATTTTCTATAAATTTGCATAAATTTTTTGTTCATATAACCTATCTTACGGATATTATAGCAAATACTAACATGCCATCCGTGATGAAGAAAAGGTCCAAGACTCTGCCATCAGGGGTTGTCATCACTTTTACTCTTTCAATTGTAAACTCGAGCTCAGAGAGGACTTTGGTGACATCTACAAAAATGCAACAACCATGTCAGGTGATTTTTACATAAATCATAAAGCCAAAAATAATAAGGAATGACATTTGTAATTACCATGTAACAACCCATTTCGGTCAAGGCAAAAAAGCTTTAGCATATAAACCGGAGAAGGGGATGAACCATTCTGCTTGTTGAAGGCATATGAAATAAAGGTAAGATGCAGACAAGAACCGGTTTTTTAAGCTTTCCCAATCAATTTTGAGCGAGCTAGGGCATGGAACAAAGGAAAACACAATGTAACACCATCTCCCATCAGTTGAGAAATCTGCATCCAAATATTTTGTAAAACTATTAGTGTGTATACACCAAAAAAATAAGTCAGTAAATGAAAAGTCGTAATTAAAGCAAATATGACCTTTTGAATTGGATTCAAATAAAATAAGGAACAAGAAGAAAAAACTACTTTACTAAAAGAATTTGGAACCATTCCAAAGAAGGAAAGAAAAACAAATCAACTGCCTTTTGACAGACTGTAAAACAACAGCAAATAAACAATGGTGGTGTTTTTAGGGGCAGTTTGTTGGTGGTCTTGGGGAAAAATTTGAAAACTGAAATCCAAAGTTTTACGCCATTTTTTTTGCTTCAAAGGGACAAATCTGTTGCGATTCTTCTTCCCAACAACATTTTTAGTTTTTTTTTCTTCCAAGGTGAGCAAAGCACGTCGGATATGCCACTCAGAAACAAAAGTTGAGAAAATAAACTCTAAAAATCAAATTGAAAACAGCAAAACAAGTCACAATCTTGAATATAGCACATAATCGAAAGAAGTTACTGTCAATAACCAAAAATAGCCCTAAAATCGAAGCCTGCTTTTTTCTCAGAAAAGATAAAATGTGAAAACAGCAAGATTAAAAACCAGTGCTCAAGTACTGTTAGTGCATCCTGAAAGAAAAGGCTAAATCGAAAATGTTCAGTTTTTGAAAATCCAAAAAAAAAAGAAAAAACGATGAGAAAGAAAAATCTAACAAAAAAGCAATCAAGAATGAAAAAAAAAAAAATTGAAAGTCAAATTCAAACTTTTCAGAAAAACGATTAAACTATTGCGAACCCAAAAAAAAAAGAATTGATCGAAATCGAACATGACTGACGCTCCTCTAAGCAATGCAGTAGCCGAATTCGAGTATTATTCTATCAGAGATGCATCCAGCCCGCTTATCAGACATTGATCGTGAATGAGCATGGTTCGCCGGCTTGTTCCTTCTGGATCAAAACGGCGTCGTTCGCAAAAACCATGACTTACGTCAAGGCGATTCCCTACATAATAATGTTCGTCGCCGGTCAACACATCTCATCGCCGTCGTAACGGTTGTCGGGCGAGTTCGTAGGTTAACGTCTGCGGATACACCCCCTCCCGTCCCTCCTAGCCCTAAGTTCCTAGCCCTCCCTTCTCCCTCCTCTGATTTCAGCAAGTGACAATGTGCGCCAAAGTAGGGAAATGTAGCTGTCAACTTCGGCGCTGGACATCCAAGTCTGTATGTCCACGGTCCATGAAAGTGAATAAAATAAGCGTGGCACGTCAGGCCTCGACTAGGCACAACGTAAATAATCAATTATAAAGTAATACTAAATAGGAAAAACAAAAATAACTTATTTTCCACGTAATATGAGAATGCCGTTTTTGAATTAATTTATTGATCGATTATCTCAAGAAATATTTTGATAAAGAATAAGGAAAAATCTCTAATTAAAAAATAATTCTAATTTCCTATTTTTAGAAAATTTTATGCAAGATTTTTTTAAATTAAATAAAAATATCCTTTATCTATATTTTTCCAAATTTTATTTTTTTTCTCTCCTAAATCTTTGTTATGTTTGATTGGCTCGATATTAAAGCAGGATTCTATTCCATGATTTCGGTCGATCGAATGGTAGCTAATGGAAATAAAATAAACTTATCATCATTATTCTCACCAATTCTTAAGTCAATATAAGAATATAAGAGTGATGTAATATATAATCTATCACATTCTTGATATATCTGAATGTAATTAAGTTATTTATTTTATTTAATAAAATATGGTCAAAAATAATATACTTGGAAAAATATGTTATAAATACAATTTATAATATTAATTATGATATATAAGAATATCTTTATATATTGAATAAACAAATATCAAAATTTTTTTATAAAATTTAAGTATTTTTAATCATGAATATTTAAATACGATATTAGCATTTTATTTTAAATATTAAAAAATAATTCCATTGAATATAACTAGCAATATATCATATAAAATGAAATTATAATATGAGATATGTAATTTCCTTATGCGAATGAAATATGATTGGATAATATACAATCCTAATTTAATCTCATCCCTATCCGACCAATATATGTCTAATCTTCATTCTTACTTCCCATAATGACATCTAATAATGACCTCCACTTAATATGAACTATTCAAAATTAGTTAATAAAAAATAATATTAAAATAATTCAATAATACTATTTTTTATTTATTATATTAAAATGATGTGCGATTTCAATATAAATCGATGAAAATTCATATTTATAAAAAAAAATGCATTAGCCTAAGAAATTTTAGCAGACATTTTCTAAAATACATGTAAAAGGGAAAAAAAATATAATAAAAGGAAAAAGCTTGTTTTCATATACTCTATAAACAAAAAAAAAACCCGAAATAGAAATTTAAATTTATAAAATACAAATCTCAAACAACTATTTAAAAATGATTACTATTTCATATATTTTTTTTTATTAAAGGTATTATTTTTCACCATTAAATAATAGTTTAAGCAGTGAGTGTATAAAATTTGAAATATTTTAAAAAGGTTAATTATTTTTACACACACATTCGAGTGTATAAAATACATTCAAGAGGTATGTTTGAATAAATAAATAAAAAAACATGATGATATCATTGATATGTAATTATTTTTCTAATTTATGAATTACAAAGTATTTAAATAAAAAAAAGAAGAATAGAAGACAAAAAGAGAAATACGAGTTGAGAAAAGCAAATGTGGCTCCGCAGTCCAACGGAAGAATTGCTTGAGTCAACGTCACTAGCCTGAAAGCACGCCAAAATAATTAACGAGGTAAAAAATCAGTACATTAATTGTGTGGGACCTGTTTGGCACATATTTGCCTGGTTAATTATTTAGCTTAAAGAGTAAAGAAAGCATTTGAGCCGTTCAACTCTAATCTGAAGACATCGTTGTCTGGACACCAATAAATATACACACGTTTTTCTCAACTTAATGCGTTCC
>JBAPGN010002948.1:2752-40668 GCA_037355405.1 Vitis amurensis
GCATGCATAAACCAAAAGGCATTCTTATGTAGGCATATTGTTCCAAAACGGACATGTGAAAATGGTCTTCTCCTGATCTCAACATCAATTTCAATTTGGAAAATAACCACTGAGTACCCGTCCAAGAAACAATAAAAAGGATGGCCAGAGACTCTCTCTATGCAACCCTGATCATAAACGGAAAAGTGGGAAAATGATCTTTCTTGTCCAGCATTCAACTTCGTAATCAATAACACACCCTCCAACCTGAAGTGAGGCGATGTAAGCAATTTCTTCCCCTTTTCAATTCTGAATCCACAAGTAAATCCCTGACTTTTTTGATACCCACTTGATGTAGGGCCACCCAAGGCGCTGTCAAGATATGGGATAATAATACCGCTTGAAGTAGTTTCAGCACTTCAGCTCGCACCACCCCCTCCTTGCCCCAAAATGAAAAAAAAAAAAAGGATTCAATCTCTTTGAGGTTGACGAATTGTTTAGCTTCTTCGTCCATGTATATAGATGTGTACAAACCAAAGGACAAATGCTTCAAGTCAGAATTTGCCATCCTATTGCTTTCTACACCTGCTTAGAAACTTCAAGTAAACACTTGCTCCTAAATACTAGTAGAGATGAAAGATATAACAACAGGACGATTGATTATTTTCTTCAAAGGTATGTATATTTCAGCTCCAACGAGCAGAGGCTTCAATTGAGCTTTGGGGTCTCTGCTCAGCGCTCTCCTTCCTCTTTATTGAAACAAAAGGTAGAATCTCTTCTCTCCTCCTCCAACCTTGTAGAGTAAGCAAGCCAACATTACGGGGGTCAGACAACCCTCTTCAAGATCCCCAAAGACCTTCATTCAGCTTGCTTGCCATATCTGATTATAGTGCTCTCCACTAGAGTGTCGATAATGCATAACCTCTTCTGACCTTCTTCTTCCTCCGGAGTGGTTTGTTTTTTTAGACATAATAAAAATGTTTGAGCTCAAAGTGTCATGTTTGTCAAAGTGAGTTACCATGAGTCCATTCTACAATTTGATGATGCATTGGAGGTAGCAAGGAATGGCTTCCAAGAGATAGGAAACTGAATTAGCTTCCCTTTACTGAGATCCGTTATCAAGAACAACAAAATCTAACCCGGATAGTAGAATTATTCACTTGACATAAAGACATACCTCAATTACCTCCTTGGAAAAATTTTTAACTGATCTATCTCTAGAATAAGCGTGATTGAGTTGGCTTCAACTCACCAAGTTCCCAATTGCTTGTAGACAGAGTATGGTAAGCAAATCACACTTGCTCCCAAAGGTCACAAGGCTTCTCCACTACCTTCCTCCATAATCATGACTGAAATGGTAAGGACATCCCAGGATCTTTGTACTCAAATAGGACTGCATTGTATGCAATTGTACTTACTTGCTCCGTCAGAAAGGCTTTTTGTCACATTACACTCTTTTGAATAGTAACAGGTCCTTAGGAATTTTGCAATGTTGAACTTGCTAATCAATCCAGCAATGGGATATTTGACTTTCCTTGTCTCAATATTCAAGGATGTTCATGATGCATTTTTTATCCCCGTTTTTCCCATGCAAAAGCTTGAGGAAAGGTGGAGAATATACGTTTCTTCATCAATCTTCATTAATAAGCTCTTTCTCCGATTTGCATTCATTTAAATCATGGTCCTCCTTCGTTTCAACTGACAATCTTTCTCTTCTTTCCCTTTCATTTCCTCCCCCTTGCTTTGTTCTTCTTCTTCCCCTTCAACATGTGCTTGGGTGTTGGTGGCTCAACCTTTTACCACTCTTAAGAGTGATCAGGCTTTAACATCTTTCAAACCTGTGACGATTCCTCGCTCATGGGTAATTTCCACTTCATGGATACCCTTGGTTTTGGTAGGTTGAGAAAAGAAATCACCCTTCTCTTCACTGTGTCAAAGTTAGTGAGGCTTGAGATCCGAGTATTGGAGATATCTATCTTTGAGATAGATCATTTTGCATTCCAATCCATACCTTTTTAATCAAAGTACCTCTAACACTGTCAATTCTTTGACTGAGTTGAGCATTGGATGGGCTTTTTTGTTCTCTCAACCAAAATCTCTCACAACCTTGCTGAGATTCACTATGCTATGTTCAAGACTGAAGATTGTTGAGAAATGGGTGAGCCGTTGTTGGTAACTGAGGTCTCTTGCCTCCATGAGAAAATTTGGAATGATTCCTCTAACTGATTTGTAAGTATTTCCATAGCGGTGCAATTGTTATGTGGCTTGAATTGTCCCAACAAGCATTTGCTGATCCTCCAAACATTCCCTTAACAGGCTGGAATTGTAGGGACACTCCTCACCAAAAAAGTGTTCATAAGATTTTTACGGAAAATAGAACAACAGCTTTACTTGCACTGGTGTCAGCAACTACTTGCACTTCCATGCAATCTTTTCAGTTCTAGCTCCTAGCCAATCTTCTTGTTCATAGGCCGCAAATTTTGCTTCATATCATCATCTCATTCAAGGTATACCATCCAGCCTTAGCATTGAAACACTCGATGAGACTTCATCTTTCCCACTTCTCCTTTGTTTGGTTTCATCCCATCCCCTTGAACTTCAGCCACATAACTCAATAGAATCCTAGCCTTCCTTCCGGATTTTGTGCTCATAAAATATCTCTTCTCCACACTTGTTTCGGGAGTTTGCTTCATTGAGGAAGACATCACCATCATAATGGAAATAGCTCACCAACAAGCCATGTATCAAACCATGGTGAGGACAAGCTATTGATGGCTTCTATGTATCCTTTCCTAACACTTCATAGAATTTCTCATTCTCTTTAGCGAGAAGTTTGAAATTTGCCTTTTCGAAGCCATTTGTTCTGTGATGGAAAAAAATCCTTGAGTAATTTTAGCTTGTAAAGTCAGTCCAAAAGAGTACGGATACTCCTTGGCCTTAAAAGAATAAGCCAAATAATTGGCCTTATCCTTTAAAGTAAAAGGAAATAGTTTAAGCCTCATCAGATCGAGTAGAAGCTTCCTCCCTCTCGGAATGTATTACAAACATCTTTCAATTCCTTGATAGGGCATAGGGATCTCACTTTTCCATTCCATGGAAAAGTTGGTAAGAAGTGGCACAATATGTGTCTGATCACTATGCTGCTCTGTAGGGGCACTATACATGATGGTGCACTCAATACGAAGGTGGAATGCATGCGGTCCCTCATTGAATCCTAAATTCATTGGATTGGTCTTTGATGACCATCGATGACTATGCTGATCTTCAGGGTGTAAGCTTCCATGATTATTCAAAAGTCAATTCCAACTCCTTGGTATGAGGTGTTCCAAAGTTATAACAAGCCTCCCCATCTGTCTCGTATCCAATTTGGCAAACACACTATGTATCTCAACTGTAACTAAAATGAAATAAAAAGAAACAAAAGAAAACAAGGGCTAACAATAAAAAGCTAATAAAATGAACTAAACCTGAAATTTAAAAAATATATTAGATTAGAACAAGTAAAGATACAATAAAAAATAAAGAAGTAGTAAAAATGAAAGAAAAAGTTACCAAACTTGTGATGAAAATCACAAGTACTCTGAGATAAATATCACTAATGAAATTGACACCTTCCCCGACAAGCGGTGCCATTTGATTCGTGCCCACTTGGTGTATCAGCTGATTCCATGTCCAGCTGATGCCTCTTGATTGAGGGAGTAAAATCAAACAAAATTTATAACCTATTACACCATGAACTAGGGTAAGCAAAGACAAAGCTACTATAGCATAGTGGCTCTAGGATCGTTTCATTAGGAAGGGTTTTCAATTCATAAATGATACGCAATTCAAAGCTGAATTGGTGCTTTTCATTTCAAGGTTAGCTTTAAAAAGAAAACATAATTTTTTGGATGAATAAAGGTTTTGTTAAACTAACGGTAAAAGAAAAGTAATGGAAATTACTTATGAAGAAAACATTCCTTGGAGGTTTAGTTCACATGGGGGGAGGTTCCTTCCTGCAAAAACAGAAGCTCCGGTCATTTGGTTCATTTCCTCGCATTAGAGAATTAACATATAAGTCATTCTCTAACCCGGTTCTGTACAGATGCTTCCCTTAATGGGTTCAAACACTAAATTCCCTCTCACTGATGCACCTTGCAATGGCTCATACCTCTCACCTAGCATTTACCATTCAAGGTGATCTTTAACCTTGGATTACCCGTCAAAAGCTCGCAAGAGATAACTAATGGATGTCTCCGTGGAGTCCAAAAGCTTACCAAGTGTTGGCTATTCTAGAAAATCCTACTTTCAAACCACCTCCCAAAGGCTCGCAAGAGATAAACCAGTGCATCTCAATGGATGGAGATCACTTGCCTTATCAAGTGTTGGCCCAGGTGATTTAAAGGCGTTTTAAGTTAACTAAAAACATAGAAATCATTAAAGGATCACACTTTCTCTTCATTAATGGCTAAAACCACAAAGCTACTAATTATTGCACTTGGAACCTTTCCCGACAACCTTAACTCTAAGGAACTAAAAGTCTAGCCACTCATTCTCTAAGGAAACATCCTCAGAGCTTGTTTGGCTAGTAAGAAAATACAATCAAAATGAGAAAGTAGAGCAAAAGCTCTGTATTTTTCTTCCTTTGAAAAACGATACAAAAGTTTCGTCGTCACCGAGAACAGGCTCCCGAGAGATATATATAAGGAAAATTACAAAATATCTATCAGAGGTTATTCACCCTTTTTCCAAACTTAATAACTAAGGAATCCTATAATTGGTGGGTTACAAGGAGATTTTGGGGATTTAGACAACAAATATCTAAAGCAAAATATCTCAAAATATCTCCAAATGTCGGTGGCAAATATCAGGAAGCTTCAGGAGAACATCACGGCATTGTGCAAAATCGCTGCGAAACTCTCCGGGTAAGCGCTATAAGCGGATCCAGATATGTATATCAGGAGAAGTTGAAACGCCTCCTCTCCCATCCAGCTCCTGAATTCCGGATGTAATGGCGGCGGCAACAGATTTCCGGATGTGATACATCCGGGTGGAAAGTGCGGCATCTGGGTGGAAATTGGCGGTAGCCGGGTGTAATTCCTACCCGGGTGGAATGAGCAGGATCCCATACTCCTTGTATTCTTGATTTGCTTATGGCAAAAGGACTTCAAAGCTTCGACTCTTCATGTTTCTGAGCTTTCCAATGCTTTGCCATGGATTCCAAATAACTCTCCTCAATCTCAGATTGCTTTGGTGATCAAAAAGCTATCAAACACCAAAACTTAACACAATTTGATTAGAATTGAATGCAAGGGTCCTTAATATGTTAATTGGGTTAAAAGGTGATAACTACTACTCAAACGTGTTTAAAAGAGTTAATTACAAGCTATGAAATAGAACTTTTTGAGTAGTAATCAACTACCTTAGTGAACCTTAGATACTACCTTAATAGACCTTAGGTACTTTATTCGTGAACCTTAGGTAATTCATTTGTGAACCTTGTGTAGGTCCTTTGTCAATCTTAGGTATTACCTTTCTCAATCATAGGACCTAGTTTTGGCATTCAAAAAAGATGGAGAACATAGTTTGAAGATGAATCAAGAAATGTGGAACTTTTCTACTCAAGACATAATTTCTTTAATTGCATTTCAAATATGAGCATGACATTATTATGTTGTAATTGGTTAGTCAATTGGAACCTTAGATAATACCTTAATGGTGTGAAGGTACTACCTTAGTCAACCTTAGGTACTACATTTGTGAACCTTGAGTGGTTACTTTTTCAATCCTAGGTACTATCGTGCTCAATCATAGGACCTAACTTTAGCTTTCAATCCCATCCTAGTTTCAAGAAAAATCGATAAATGTGGAACTTCTCTATTCAATACACAATTTCCTTAATTGAGCATGACATTATTATGTTACAATAGGTTAGTCAATTGGTTCACCTTAGGTACTACCTTATTGCACCTTGGGTACTACCTTAATGTACCTTAGGTACTATCTTAGTGAACCTTAGGTATTACCTTAATGAACCTTAATTAAGTACTTCATACATGAACCTTAGGTACTTCTTTTGTGAAATTTAGGTAGTTTCTTTATTAAGCATAGGACCTATCTTTGATATTCAATCAGGATGGAATCCATAGTTTCAAGATCAATTGAGAAAGTGTGGAACTTGTGCACTTAATACATTAATTCTTTAATTGCATTTTAGATATGATCATGACATTATTATGTTTTAATAAGTTAATGAGTTGGTTCACCTTAGGTACTAGCTTACTAAACCTTAGGTACTAGCTTTGTGAACCTTAAGTACTACCTTAGTGAACCTTAAGTACTAACTTAGTGAACCTGAGGTACTACCTTAACGAACCTTGGGTACTACCTTAGTGACCCTGAAGCTTCTATAGTTACAAGGTAGCTTAAAGAGCTATTAGAATCTCAAAAGTCTTGGTTACATGAAAAATCAAGTTAGTAGATTTGGTGTTTTATGTTCTTCATATTTATTTTCTATTTTTAATTTTATCATTTCTCCTTCTATTGTAGGTGCTAGAGATACCAATGGTAGAATTCAAGTATCTTGAACTGAATCACTGGGTTGAATTCATTGTGTGCGCTTGCATTAATGACTAAATTGAGAAGTTGCTTGATGGGTTAAACCTCCATCTATGAAATAAATTTTTATCACCCTTATACCCTTAGAGACTTGGGAATGATTTGGATGGCTTAATGATATTTATCAACACAAGCATAGACTTTCTTCATCCTTCTCCTTAATGATATTTATTACTCATATCTTTCCTTAAATTTTAAACTTATTCACCAGTTATCCAATGATCTGTTGAGTACCAATGACTAAGAATGTTTGAAAACAAGAACTCTAGTTGAGGAACATACTGATGTAATAGGGAAAGTTAGATCCAAAAGGTGTTGTTCATGTAGTAAAAAGTCTTTGTGCACGGCACTGAAATGCAAATGCCGAGCTACTAATAGCAGTTGTTGAACATCATGTGACTGTGTACCCAATAAGTGCACCAATAGAGACACAGATTTGTTTAAGAAGTTGGATGGCTTGCAACAGTTGAAGATGGCTAAAGGCATTGGAAACTGCTTGGGCGTTGGAGCTTCTAATAATTTGTTGCTACTTCATAGTGCATTAGTTGACAAGCCTGATGGGAAGAATAGCAATTGTAGCTTCCTAGGACATTGCATACTGGATTATACTTTAGGTCCTGTTAACTAAAAGGATGAAGCATAGATTGTAATAAATGTGTACCACATTTCTATTATCTCAAGTTAATCATTATATTTTTAGATTAATTTGGTTGTAAACTCATATTTTAGCAAGAAAGAAAACACAGGGAAATTTTTGTAGAAATCTCCATTCTCGTTTCGCTTGTCTAAGAATTTCTTGATCTCTCTACTTGGCCTTTAATTTGACAGTGAGATCATATGTACTAATTTTTTCCATTTCTGACATAAGAATCTACCATTGTTTTGTGGGTTAGGCTTTGGCAACCATGAGAGCCATGTTTTTGCGTCATTTTGTCAATTATAGCAATTCCAAACTAAGCTAGCAAGGAACTAAGTGGATTTCATGATATCTATGTTGTATTGCATCATAATACTTCCTTCGTTAGGCATGAGAAATCCTTAATATGGAAAAATGGGATGTGTATATCAACCCAAACATTTTGGCTTCCATCATTGATATGTGCCATCAAACTCTTGTTGCTTTCTTTAGTTGTTGAACAACCTAATTCATGAGCTTGGGTGTTGCACATAGGAAGAGTTTGAAGTATCAGTTTCAAACTTGAGATAAATAATCAATTTATGGTAGTCTTCAAAACCAATGATCCTTTTACCAACCAATCATAGTATACAAATTCCTAAATTTTCATTTTTCTTCCAAACTGGACTCAATAATTGAATTTATAAGGGAAGAGTTGAAATCAATTGGAAGTTGGAACTTTGAATTGATGCAAATGGTCTAATAGCCAATACAATGATAAATAAACTCATAATTGATTAAAACACCACCAAAAACGAAGAAGTTGCATTGAAAGGGCTCTTAATTTTGCGATGAGTATAGAAGAATTCAACTGAAATGTAGGTCGTTCATGTGTTGTAGAACAATTAACACATCATGTGTAAATGGACCATCAAAAATTAATTGAGGAACCTTCTACCAAGTCCCAACCAAGTGATTTGATATTTGGTTCAATTTTTCTTGAGAGTGAAATGAAATTTGGTATCAATTAATTTAATCCCATATTGGCATTCTTGGGTAGTGAAATGAAGTTTTCTAATGGGTTTCCCTTCCTCTAATCCCACTAGGAAAAAATTAATTTTGGTGGATTATATATATATTCCAAACTTTATGACATGAGTTTCATTACTAAAATTTTTATTTTATTTCTTTTCCTTTATTGGTAAACAATCACAGTATAAATAGACCAACATATACCTAATTCCATATCTTAAGCCTATTCCAAATGAGCAGATGTGGTGAACCAGTCAAAAGTTTCAAACCCAACAAATTTCCATCCTCAAATGGATGTTGCATATGTTTAGTTTCCATACAATCACTAACACCGAAAATAATTACACAAATGCCTCTAATCTACCAAATGCAATTAGAGGTAGTCACATAGGAATGATTTCTATCATGATCAATCATTTAATTACACAAACTTTTTAAGTTTCTATCAATAAGTAATCATCAAAAGGATGAGAAAACTAATTTAAGAAATGGAGGAACACATTATGAGTTACAAGTGCATTATAATAGACTCATAAATGTGAATACAATGCAATAGTAGATTAGGATATAAGAGTGAAACGGCATGTGAGATCAAAGCTCTTAGTCAACCATTTCCCAGGAGGCACAATAAGCTTTGCTCCTCCATCTAAAGCAAACTTATTGAGATGATCAATTACAGACTTAAAGGCCTTAGTGTTCATCTTTTTTCCATCACCATTTCCTCCAAAGTTTGTCAGCACTGCATTATGTTTCTGATAGTTTATAGTCAGATACTCCACACTTCTTACCCTTCTACCTTCTGCTACTCTCACACTCATTAGTAATCCTAGCACTAAGATGCTTGAAACTACCTCCAAAATCTATGCAAAAAATCACACAAAATCTTTATCAGCAAAACCTAGAAACCAAAATGCAAAAATAGAATAAATAAATAACCCATTCCAGAAAACCATAAAAAAGATCTTAAGGAAATAGAGAAGAATGTACATGAAAATGAAGAACGTGAGATTTTCAAGAATTGAGGCAGGCTTAAAAAAGGAAGGAAAAAAGGTATCTGTTTCTATTTTTTGTGTAGAGAAAATATAATTTATCTCCAACTCATATAGCCAATGTAGAAGTTGAACAAGTGATCTACACCTCGTTGAATAAAAAGAATAAATTATAGAAAAAAGAAAGCTAGGCATTAAAAATTAAAAAAATAGAACTTTGTCATCTGGAAAGAAAATGAATATGGAAATCAATCACCAATGCTAAGACCTAATGGAAGCTTCACTAAGGTAGATTCAATGGTATCAAAATTAGAAATTTATGTTTCACAGTATCAAAAGTAGAAACTTGCATTTTTTTTTTTTTAATAGTTTCAAAAGTAGAAAAATGTATCAAGTGCACAACAGTTGTCTTTTGTAAATGAGATGATCTTTGCTTCCATTTTTGTGATATAATAATAAAATTCAAAACAAATGTGTTCATATATGAAAAGCTACTTCAAAGCAAGGATAAGCACCATTTTGGCCTAACCTTCTTGATTTTGAAAGTCAAATAATAATTATTTCAAATGGCAAAGCCCTGAAGTTCTAGATTTGGAAATGTGGCTTCTAATAGCCTATCATTTGGAAAAAGGCACCAAAACTCATGGATTCAGTGACTGCCTTCCATGTTTCTACATCGAGAAATGAACTTCAATCTTAAGTTGTCATAATAAATGGATAAATTTTATATCTATGTCAATACAGGGGATAGGGAAAATGTTGGGTCAGTACCCTTCTTTCTCTTTTAAGAACTTTTATTTATGACCAACCAAATGGGTATATTGACTACTCCAATCTTCTTAAGATTAAACTGAAACCAAAATAAATCATCATAGCCTTAACATAAATTGACCTCAAAATTAATGTAGCTATGTGAATAATGAACTTATATTACTTATGATATGATATGATAGTCTCAAAGATGTAAAGGAGAAACATTTAATTCTTGAAAAAACACCATATTTGAAGTTGTGTGTGTAATTATCCAATTAAAAGGAGTAAATGCAATAATCTCATTAGAGTTTCAGACATGAAACTACATTTATTTTGCAGCAAAACAATTCAAAAGGTGTGGCTTAAACTGTATACAAGTAAAATTTAGAGAAAAGTCCAAGCCATAACCATAGAAAAAATCCACCTCTTGGAAAAAAAAAGAAAAAAAAACAATAAAAATTCTTGAAAGAAACTAAAAAATGCAATTGAATTGGTGATGGAATACACTAGTCTAATGCATGAAGCTGATCAACTTGTACAAAAAGAAAAAAAAAACATCATCTTTGTGAGAAGTCAAGAACATAACAACATGTGGATAGACTGTAGTTATGAAAAGGAAATTTTGCATTTAATCTTTATCAATGTTTTGGCCTTTTCACATCTTTAGAAGAAATTTGTATGACTATATAAATCAAAACAAATATTATGAATGGGCAGATGTACCTAAAACCAAGGTCGAAGGCAAAAAATGGAGTAGAAATTTAGTAGAAACCTACATCGAATAACTGCAGCCAAAATCACCTATTCATTGAGGGAATGGAATGTTCTTGTCAAGCATGAGACATTTGCATGTACAATGGAAATTGGTGGTCAAATTAGCAAGACAAAAATGAAAAATTGTGAGAACTTGATAAACATTATTAATGGAATATAATTTATACATAGTTTCGGTTTATGATTGCAATGGAAGAGGTTAAATGAGTGATGTCTAAATGCAAATACTAGGAAAGCAACAATGAATGGATATACTGAAATACTTTTTCCAAAGACTTAATGGAATGACAAGTAAACATCAAAATATAGGATAATTTATATTAAGAGAGCAACAATGAATGTCTAGTTTAGTCCCTTAGTGGAGAAGAAAATCTTTTTCCATCTTAAAACATACATAAAATATAGAAGTCAAATTGGGTCCAATCCACAATATTGACAATCCCCATGTTATTTATCTATTTTGGTGGATGTGATGTTTTCAAATTTAATTAGTATGATTTCTTGAATTTTTATGACAGGATAAATTTGGTTAATTATGTTTTGAGTTTCATACTAAAAGACACTCTATACAGATATTTTTTTTTTCCCAGGATCTTATGATGCTCATGATGGCAAATCAACAAGAGAATATCAATTATCTTAAGTACAAATACACATTCTATTGAAGATAAATTTCTATAATCTTACGATGTTGTGGCTTTGGTACATGTTCTATATTGTCTAACACAAAATATAGTTTGCTTTCTCTATTATAGATAGTTGCACAATAAGCAAAAAAAAAAAAAATAGATTTATTTCAAATCATTAAAACAATGTAAATTTTGATCCTGAGACAAAAAATTTAATTATACATGACCCTTTCATTAATCCCACGCACACTAATTTAGTCCAATTCACTTCAATGATTTGCAATGTAGTGGTTTTTTCCAACTTAAATTCATGCCCTATCTTTCAAGATTGAAGTTACACAACTTATTTTCAAAAATACCTAAAAAAAAGGGGGGTAAAAGAAGATTGGCATTGTGTGCTTTAAGGGGACTAGTGAAATTATAAGCATTGGTTAGGGGTAGGTCATCTGATGGGAAAGTAAGCTAATACGGCCCTACGACACATGCATGCACTAATGGTGAATCAAGTTTGGGCTCAGGTTCAAAGAATTCATGCACCTGACGAAGCACAGATTGTTCTAAAAAGGTAATCATCAGTTCACAAAAATTTCCATCACGACCATTGGTTTAAGATAGGACTTGGGGTATGTCTAAGTCTTCATATGCAACATTTGCCAATTTTAGAATTTTCTTTCAAATTTATTCCATTTGGTTACTTATGAAATATAAAAGAAGAAAATAGGGACTTAAGATTTTCTGCCATTTTAAAACCTAGAGAAGGAAAAAAAAACTCCACTAAACTACTTTACCTTGCAACTATTTCTATGAATATCATTTTCAAGACTCAAAATTTGTTTTCTTTCTTTTCAGATTGTTCTCTTAGCATCCTTAGTTTCTATGAACAGAGACTAAGAATGCTAGAAAGAAAACTTACTTGGTGTCGTGTACCCCAAATATGGAATTAAAAGAAGGGTATTTGAATTCAGCATCTCATATGCCATTTGGTCTTGTGTCAGCAAAGGTAGTAAATGGTGTGGTCGAAGCTGGAAATGGCAATGGCAAAGGCGGCAATGACGACAATGAGAAAGAGGTGTTGCAAGTGGTAGGTGTAAGAGGGAGTGGGAGTGGGAGAGACAAAAATAAAGGCAGAGGGAGACGAGGAGAGGTTAGGAATTAGAGAGTTTAGAGTTTTCCAGGATTAGGGGTTCAATAGGGAGAAAAAGATATGGGTTTCGGGATCAGGATTTTTTTAATTGGGGTTTAACAAGCGAAGCACAAAGGATTTAAACAGAGATGGAAAGTGAATGAAGCCTGTTATTTAAGTTTTTATTTATTTATTTTGGTTTTCTTTTTTTCACATGTGGAAGCTGACTTGAAAAAAGAGGAGGACATGTTAGTCATTAAAAGACAGCTCAACTCAAAGTACATAAAACCTAAAATATTTTTGGGTTTAACATTGTAAACTTGAAATTGGAAAACCTAGGTTCCCAACTTCATAATATTACAATATTAACAACCTAAAACCAAAATTTCCCATTGGAATACTGATGCTTATAAGGAATATCCAATTTTATAAAGATTTTAAAATAAGAGAATCCTCCCTTAATATAGAAACTGAAGTCCTTGAAGATCTCAAAATAAAAAAATTTGAAAAAAAAAAAAGATCTTCTAAGGATTTTTAGAAAAGGAAACTAGATTCTCTCACAATCTTAAAAAAACTTTGTATATAAAAAATTCCTTAATAGTAGCATTATTCCAATTTTTGAATAAAACTTAAGTTTGGAACTAATCTTCTCATGAACATTTACTTTTCATAAGAAAAACCAAAATTAACAACTTTTTAAAGAATGCTTCTCATCTCATGCAATATAACAATTTTCATAAAATGGAAATATTCAAAAAAACATCCCATGGTCAAGGGATAATTTTTACAACTTTCCAATTGTGAACCAAAGTCAATTGTCTTCAACTTAACACCAATATTTAGCATCAAAACTTACCAAGAGAAGCTATTGTATAGCTACTATAATTTAAAACCTTTCAAGCCCAACAAATGAACCAAAAGATGAGCGCAAACAAGTAAAAAGTATTGGACCCGTATGTGATCCCTTTACAGCATACCCTCTGTGCAGTTTTGCTTCAAATGGTCATATCTCCTTTGTTTCAACTCCAAATCGTGAACCCTTTTTGGCGTTGGATTTTGACTTCCTAAGCTTCAAAACCATATTTAGCTTGCCTCAAGAAACTCATAGGAAAAAGCCATGATTTTGAGTCAAAGAGAACGTTTCTGTGTAGCCATGGACAATAAAAATAAAAAATAAATAAATAAACTCACCTATCTTACCTTGTTTTAATCAAATGAATGATTCACCATTTCTTCTACAGTCATTAAAACCTTTGAATCTTCATAGATGATGTTCCAATAAAGATCCAATCTTTATTGACATCATTTAGGAATTTATCTCTTGTAATCCTCCATAAATGGAAAAACAAGACTTGACATCATAACAAAAAAAAAAAAAATCCTATGCTCCTATAATGGAGCTTACAACCCAATCTATGGAAAAGATTAAAACTTTACAAGAGAAAAAGAAAACCTATGCTCCTTTAATGAAGCTTACAACCAAATCTATGAAGAAACAAAGAAAGAAAACAAATTATTGATTACTACTCAAAAAGTGCTCTTTTATAGCTTCTTATAAACTCTTTTAAACACTTTTGAGTAGTATTTATTACCTTTTAACTCAATTGTCACATTAAGGACCCTTGCAAGTGTTATTAATCAGTTTTTGGCAAGTTTTGATGTTTTTGATAGCTTTTTGATCATTAAAACAAGCCAAGAATGAGGGAGAACTTGGTATAATCCATGGCAAAGCAAGATTGAAGCTAAATTACATGAAGAATCCAAGTTTTGGAGAGCTTCGAAGCCTTTGCCAAATCAATCAAGTATGCAAGGAAGAGAATCAGAGAAGGAATCTAACATTGAAGAATTTTGCAACCACTTGTGAAATTTTTGTAAGACAGAAATTTTTGCAACTCCTTTTCAGCAATGCGAAAATTTTGCAACTCCTTTTCAGCCTTGCGAAATTTTCACAACTCCATATCTGACTTGCGAAATCTTCATGTAATCTTCAAATATTTTTGCACTGACTCTGTTAGATTTTTACCTCAAGATATTTTGTGTAATTATCTATTCTCTCCTTCTAATCAGCTAAAGATATTTAAGATATCTAATTGAGGGGTTGAAAATATCTCTCTATATATATCTTAAGATATCTCTTTTTGTAATATCTATCTCAGAATCTCGGAATACATTCTTGGAGGATCACTTATAAATTTTTAGTAAGAAATAAACAGAGTTTTGCTCTGCCTTACCTACTCACTTTGATTGTATTTTCTTTCTAGCCAAACAATCTCTGAGGATGTTTTCTCAGAGGATGAGTGGCTAGGCTTTTTGTTTCTTGGATTAAAGGAAGGTAGATAACGGACCCGAATACAAAAGTGGGAGTTTTCCTTGTTTTAGTTTTTAATGAAGAGGAAGTTGTGACCCGGTAATGGTTTTTATATTTTTAGTTAACTTAAAATCCCTTATAATCACTTGGGTCAACACTTGGTAAGCTTTTCGGACTCAATCCATAGAGATCCATTAGTTATCTCTTGCGAGCCTCTGAGAGGTGGTTTAAAGGTAGGATTATCTAGAATAACCAACACTTGGTAAGCTTTTAGACTCCCTGGAGACATCCATTAGTTATCTCCTGCGAGCTTTTGAAGGGTAATCCAAGGTTAAGGATCACCTTGAATGGCAAATGCTAGGTGAGAGGTACGAGCTATTGCAAGATGCATCAGTGAGAGGGATTTAGTGTTGAAACCATTAATAGGAAGCAATTGTAACACACCGGTTGGGAGGATAACTATAGGTTAAATCCCTGAGGAAAAGATCTGAAATCTCCTCTTTTGTATAAGGAACCTGAACCTAGTGACTTGAAACTCTAAGAAACCTTTTCTTTATAATTAAAATCAGTTACTATTTTTGGTTAGCTTAAAACCAAACCTTTTTCAACCATCTTTATGTTTTCTTTTAAAGCTAACTCATAAAAGAAAAAACACTAATCCAATTCTTTAAACTAATATCATGTGTGAAATGAAAACCCATCCCTGTGGAGGATCCTAGAACCACTATGCTATGCTAGCTATGCAATCCTAGTATATGGTGAATTAGGTTTATAAATTTTGTGATAACTCCCGTCGGAGGACTGAATCAAAGGTACACCAATTGGGGAGGAATCAATTATCCCATTCAATCATCATAAGCAATAATAAAATGAAACATACATGTGTCCCTTGGCCATGGGATAATATCAAGGCTGCAAAAAATATGTTAGCACACCCTAAATAAAGATCTAAGCATACTTATGACATTATGCTCTGATACCAATTATTGGCATCTTAGATCTAAGCAATGAAAGCAATATCAATTTTTTAAAAAATTGATCTTCTAGGGTTAAAGTACTAATCTTTAGGTTTGGATGTTCCCAAACCTCAAATTCCAAGTGTTGAATATGACCTTGAAGTTGTTGGAAGTCTCGCAAACCTACTATCTTTCGCCTAATGACTCAACCTTGTTCTTGGCACACTTTTGGTGGGGAGGAAAAGAGGGTAGAGGCTATGACTCTCTTTCTCTCTAGATGATGGAAGACAAAAGTTATGGAAACCCTAACCCCTAGGGGGTGTTTATAAGGTTCTTAATTAGGCTTAAGTGACTTGAGCCCACATGGGCTTGCGTCACTTAATCTAACCCAAAATGGGTCTCAATTGATTAATTAACCCAATAGGGCCTACTAATTAATCAATTAACCTGATTTAGAGATCTTGTTCACTTACCCTTTTGCAACCTTGTGTAATTATCAAAATGCCCTTTATGCACAAAAGTGAACCTAGAGCTAATCTGATCCTCATAATCCATGCCAACAAGGTATATAAGCTCAAAGCAGGGACCATTGGGACCCATAAGAGTACCGACTCCCTTAAAATCCAATTCTGAAGTTGATTCAACATCCCACTATAGAGAATCAACTGAACTCCAGTATCCTATGTAAATAACAATGAGACACTAAGTGTTTGGGTCTGTGACCTGCTATCCATTATGTTTAGTCTCCCCATGAACTATTGTCCATAGTCTAACAAGGTGAAAACTATCACCCTTTTAAGATTACCTCTACTATCCTTGAGTTACAGATCCTCTTATTGTGTATTCAATTGACATGTCTTAGCTCTTAAAGAGCCTATGTCAAGTTCCACATAAGGAACTACTATGACCATAGTTTCCATGAACACACTTCCTTGGGATCACCTAAGAGAACACATTGTCTCAATTCCATGAGATATCATGGTGCCTCTATTGAGAATACCTATTGTTACCGACTTCCATCAACAATGACCTAATCCATAGGGAATATATGATCAGCTTACGATCTCACTTGTAGATCAAAGTCATTACTAACTTTAACATAAGCTCAATATTCTCTCAAAGTTAAGAGGCAATACCATGAAGCATCTTGATGAGGTCATGAATCTTTGATAGTCTTAAGTTATGACTCACCATAGGTCCTATCCAATGTGTAATCATATATACTAGTGCACTCACCATGGGAAACCTATCCCGATAGCCAAGATCAGCCATCCCTCCAATTAGGAGATGGTACACTACAACCTCTAATGGGTTGTCTAAACTCATGAACCGGTTGTGAACAAGTCATATATTTGCAAAGAACCCATGACTTAGATCTTTTGTGCAACTTCTAATGCACCTAAGTCATGTACAATGCAAAAGGTATAGGCAAGAATGCTCATAAAATATAATACATGGAATAAAGATAGATAAAAGTGAAACTAGAACATCATTAAATAAATGATGAATTCCAAATTTCTTACATCATGTCATGCTTTTAAAGGCTCTATGCTAACAATTCCATCATTTTTGTTTCATTACTAGGACTCATACTTAAGGATAATTTTTAATTCACAAGAAGTGGGGTAGAAATTGGCTTACAATCATACATATTGAAGCGACATAAAACTTCCTTCAAATAATTTGTTTGTGAGAGCCAAATCTTCCTACTTTGTTTTTCTCAATGAATTTGCATCCTTAGAATCTTGTTTGCTACTCCTAAATCCTTCATCTCAAACATCCTAGCCAATTGTGCCTTTAATTTTTGGACTCGATCTTTGTTGAGGCTTCCAACCAACATGTCATCCATGTACAACAACAAGATAATAAATCATTACCCTAAAACCTCTTGTAATATACACAATGATCTAAACTAAGTTTGTTGTACCCAACGCTCAATATGAAGGAATCAAATCTCTTGTACCAACATTTTAGCGCTTGTTTTAGACTATACATAATTTGGTTAACCTGAAAACCAAGTTCTTTTTTCCATTTTCTTCAAATACTTTTTATTGGAGCATATAAATTTCTTCTTCAAGCTCTCCATGAAGAAACATAGTTTTCACATCTAACTACTCAAGGTGTAAATCAAATGTAACACACATAGCCAAGACTACTCGAATTGATGTAAGTCGAACAATTGGAGAAAAGATCTCATTGAAATCAACACCTTCTTTTTTAGTATATCCTTTAACCATCAATTTTGCATGATACCATTCCACTTAGTCATTGCTATCATGTTTGACTTATAGGCCTACTTGTTTCCAATATTTTTTCTTCTAGTTGGTAGTGGCACAAGTTCCCATGTTTGGTTCTTATGCAAGGCTTCAACCTCCTCTTGCATTGTTGTCATCCATAAAGATGAATCTGGACTGCTTATGGCCTCCTAATAATTTGAAGGCTCTCCATCTTCTATAAGAAGATAATATGCAACATCAACTACCATAACAAACTCTGAGTGCTAGGAAGGTTCTCTTCTTTCTCAAATTGATCGCCGCACTTCAAGTATCTCAGACTCAACTGGTACTTGTTCATTGTGTTATGGAGCTACTTCAGAAGATTCTAGTTGTTCTTGTTTTGACTATTGGTTTCCAATGAAACTTATAGTATCTGTCTTTTTCATCAGTGTGTTATCTCCTTCTTCACTTTGTAGCATTTCTTCTACAATGATGACATCTCTATTGATGATAACCATGCTGGCAGCGGGATCCCACAGGAGATACCCCATTACTTGATTAGCATACCCTAAGAATATGTATTTTTTTTGGATTTTGGATCTAACTTTGTTCTTTCTTGTTCATTATACATCACATAAGTAGGACACTTAAATGTGTAAAGAGAAATAGTCTACTAGCTTACTAATCCACATCTCCATAGGTGTCTTCATCTCAATTGCTATTAATGGAGACCTATTAATTATATAGCAGGCAGTTTCGATTGCTTCAACCCAATATGTTTTGGGTAGTCCTACGGTCTTCAACATAGCTCTCATTCTTTCTACAAGAGTTCTATTTGTCCACTTTGCAATTCCATTTTGTTGTGGAGTGTAAGCAATAGTGTTTTGTCATTGTATGCCTCCTTGACTACAAAATGCATCAAACTCTTGGCTGTAGAATTCTTCTCCATTGTCTATCCACAAACATTTAATCTTCTTTCCCATTTCAAGCTCCTTATGTCCTTTAAAGGCTTTGAATACTTGAAAAACATCTAACTTTCTCTTTATGGGGTACACCCAACATCTTCAGGAATAATCATCTACAAACAACACCAAATAATTTGCTTTCCCAAGAGATGTGATTGGTGATTCCCAAACATTAGAGTGAACCAAGTCTAGAATGCCCTTACTTCTTATAGTAGATTTATTGAATCTTAATCTATGCTGCTTACTGATAACACAGTGCTCGCAAAATGGTAGACTTACAGTTTTGAGTCTAGGAAGCAACTTTTGATCAAAAAGAATTGTCAATCCTTTTTCTTGCATGTGACCAAGTTTATAATGCCACCTCATTGTTAATTCTTCCCTAGAGTTTACAACGGAAGTCTCCACCTCCTGATATGTCCTCCAATGCATCATGTATAGATTTATAGCAATCTTCTCTGCCTTCATCACCACAAGCGCACCTCTGATAACCTTCATGACTCCCCCTTTAGCATGAAACTCATATTCATGGTCATTTAGTTGTCCCATTGATAGTAGATTCTTCTTTAAGCCCATGTTGTATCTTTGGAATAAGGCAAATCACACCATCATCCATATTTACTTTGATGGAGTCAACGCCAAAAATCTCGAAGGCATGATCATTACCTATGTACATTGATCCTCCTGAAATAGGTTCATATTGGTGAAACCATTCTCTATGAGAAGTCAGGTGCCACGTTGTTGTTGAGTCAATTAACCAAACCTTAGTAAATCCCTTTCTACCTTCTATAATTGTTGTCACCTTACTATACAAGATTCCACCTTCATCCAGAGTAATTACTACACAACTTTGAGTATTTGATGGCTTGGATTCTTTTCCCTTCATGTTTTTCTCTATCCCTCATTTGTAGTGCCAACACTCCTTTTTTTACGTGCCCTTACTTTCCACAATGATAGCATTTAACTTTCTTCTTACCTTAGGACTTTGACTTGTTCTATTTACTCCCACTAGAACCACATTTTGTTGATCTTCCTCTAGAGATAATTAAAGTCTCATTTTTCTGAGAAGACATTTTGTCTTCCTTGTTTTTATAGCTACTTTCTTCCTCAAGTACAATAGCCACAACATCATTAAAAACTAGCATTGTCCTTAAAACACCACTAGCTAGATTCATGATGAGATGATCATATGAATTGGGTAGACTTTCGAGTAGAAGTTCAACACATTCCTTATCTTCTATATTATGCCCTATAGCTAATAGTTGAGAGAACATAGTTTTTAGGGTATTGATGTGTTTAGTCACCGAAGTATATTTTGACATCCGAAGAGTATAGAGTTTTTTTTTTTTTCAAGAAGATTTTGGTGCGCAATGACTTGGTTTCGTATAAGTTTGTCAAAGTATCCCAAATTTCTTTTTCCAATTGTAATTATGAGATGCTTGACAATATATTATATGGTACTGCTAAATACATGCTTACAATTACATCCCCATCCATTTGCTCCCACTTTTTGTCTTTAACATTTTCTGGTCTTTCACCAATTGCTTCTAAACAATTTTCCTTCCTTAGGATGGCTTTCATTTTCATTTTCCATAGCCTAAAATTGCTCCCATTGAATTTTTCTATTTCAAATTTCACTGCCATTTGTTTCACTTTTATAACAAACATTAACCAGAATAGTAGTAAGTGTCTATGTTGAATACACCAGAAGAGTCCCCAGGAAAGTGGAAGGGTCATAGTGATCCCGTTTAAACTTTCCTTAGGCTCTTATTGCCCTTTTGACATAACTTTTCTATACATGTACTAACAACACAAGTAACCACCTATTGTCCTAAACCTAGGCTCTAATATCACTATTATAAAATGTACCAACAACAATAATTTGAAAATAGAATAATAAAAAGATTAATAAAGCAATAAATAAAATAATGGGCAAAAAAAATATCCACTATATGAAGACAAAATTACAACCTCTCTCTCAATTAAGAAGAGAGAATATAAAAGCTTACAAAGAATGAAAGGTTTTTTTTTTTTTTTTTGGATGAATGGTATAAGGGGTGGAGATCTCCTTTTATAGGACAAAGAAGTTCTCTTCTTTTTGGCTTTGTTCTGATGTAGGATGACTTCAACCTTAACACCACTAAGACTATTTAAGTTTTAACAAGGCATGCATATCTACAGCTTAATAATAACATAAAAAATTTATCTGACCTAACATAATTATGCCAAGTAAAGAATATAAGAAATTTTAATTCATCAAAACACATCCTTATGAAATATTTAAATTATATAAAAGTATACTATATCATAATTAAGGCATTAGAAAACTTTAAATATGTCAAATTTATATTCATGATATTGCTCATGTACACAACCTGATGCAAACCTCAATCGATACGTTTTAAGACCCAACAAACAGTATTGGAATAATTGCCCAAGAAAGCTAAAATACAGATTTTTTATAGAACCCTGACCCAACGTTTATAAGTGAAACGTGAACCAAAAGTATAAGTAACAGACCTTGACCCATGATTACAATGGAATCACAAACCGAATGTATAAAGTTAAACGCCACAATGAAGAATCCCTTATAAGTTCACAGTTCTTGAAGCACCAAAAGAAGAGCAAAGCCTCACATTTTTTTATTGTTTTATTCAATAAAAATTGTCCCCTATTACAATGAGTGCATGCTATTTATATGTCATGAAAAAAACTTACTAAATATTAAAACCCTAAATAAAAGTTGATTTTGGTCTAAAATTGGCAGATCCAAAATAGGAAAATAGCTAAAAAAAAAAAACGTACTAAATATTAAAACCCTAAATAAAGGTTGATTTGGTCTGAAATTAGTAGATCCAAAATAGGAAAATAGCTAAAAAAAACGTTCTAAATAATAAAAGCCTAAAATTAAGGTAGATTTGGCCTGAATTTAGAAGCTTTAGAATAGGAAATAACTTATATGAAGCTAGAAAGTCAATCAGTCATTAATCCACGCCATAAATCATGCCCAATCAAGCTAGATTAACCCTCAATAGCTTGGATTAAATTTATTACACCTTCATATTTCTTTGGGTCATGCTTGGAATGTCCTGCGTTAGAATCAGCCCAAATATCTTGAATTAGCCCATTAAGTGCTTCTTTGATCTTCTTAGATCTTGCTTTAGTAATAAGCCCAACTGGAACATGCAATGGATCCTTGAATGCTTGTTGATTCTCATCACAACTATATAATGCAATCTTGTTTTCAAGCTTTCACCAAAGCATGTGCATCTAAATCCTGATATGCTCATCATTCAAAGTCTTCTTAAGGTAAATTTTCATATCTTTAACACTAGAGATCTCACTTTTTTCTTAATTCATCCCTTCTGAGGTCTTTCCATTTCTCATTTCTTTCTATTTTTTGACAAATTGGCCTCTTTTAGGGTCTTTTCATTTCATTTTTTTCTTTTTTCTTTTTTCATTTCCATTTTACATAACTAATACTCTTCCATACAGTTTTGATGCAAATGAGTGCAATAACATGTCATTCTATTATATAATTCATACTAGTTTTGCAAAAATCCATAACATATTTTCAATTTCTACACATTTATATAATGATCATCCCATCTCAACCAATAATTACACTATTATATACAATACGCTTCACAATAAGATTCACACTAAGATGTCCATTACTATTATTACCACCAATTAATTTCTAGCAAAGCACCCAATAAAAATCAACCACCATTCCAATAAATTATTTCACCAACCACAACAATCAAATAAATTATATCATAGCCAACAACAACTAAATACCAACAATTCTAATATTTTGACTTTACAATAAACCTTCATCTAGTTCTCATTTAGCATTTTTTTTTTTTTTTTTAAAAGAATCATTTTACTTGTTTAGAGTTTCTAAAAATAACCCAAATGAAAAGCAAATGAAGATTTACTACAACTCAATAGATCACCCACTTCTATGGAGGTTTTTTTGAATGTAAATAAAATTGAAATGAATAATTAAAAAAAAAAAAGTGATGAGAAAGATTGGAAAAACACACTCCTACTTTTATTGTAAAATCCAACCGTTAGATTAATGAAAATTTGACTCTTGTAGGAATGTCTACCTTATCAAAGACTATCAATGTCTGAAAATTCGTCACAATTAGAAAATTTTCCGTACTCTCGGATGGGCGGAGATGTGGCACGGTCAGCCTATCTTTATTTTTTTTTTCTCCATTTTCTCTTCTCTATATCTTCTCTTATTTGTGCCTATACTTATTATTATATTATTATGATAACTCTAAACTACCACAATTATAATTTATGTCTAACTTATAATTATCTACCTCGTAAGAAGTGCCATTGTATTTTTGGTTAAATCTGCCACAAGTTTGTTCTTCAGAAAATATAATTTGATGTTAATCACTTGGTGCACTTTTACTCTGAAATTAAGTCAAGATTTCATAAATTATAAAAAAAAAAAAAATTTAATTCTCATTTATTTTCTTGACATACCATATTCTAAAGAAAATGTCTGAAGCATACATAAATCACTAACATCCCAAAAGTTGAAATTCGTGGCAATCTTTAATCTACTAATTTTATCAATATTTATTTACCAACTAAAATTTAAGTAATATTCTAAAACTTAATTCCATCAATTTAGCATGTCCAAAAAATATTGAATCAACTAACTTTCTTCTTGTAATTTTCTTAATTTAATCAATTCAAATATCTTAACTATAATTCTTATTCCAATTTGGCCAGAGGATGATCTGGCAAGAATTCAAACCTTATATTTTGGCCAAATTTTAGTACCTATTAACATCTAAATAATTTTTAACACATGTTTTTGACAGTCTACTTTTTACTAAATTTTCTTACTAGTTTAAAAAAAGATTTAATACTGTGAGCCAACGTGTACCCAAATGTTTAGGTATTGCATAATTATATTGTAGGATGCATTAAAACTTAAAAGTTCTAAAATAACTTGTCAATTAATTATATGTGAGCAAAGCTGTTCATGGAGCAATACTTTTTTGTTCCTTGTGTCTAAAAGTTTATTTCCATTATAAAAGCCCTCCCAATACCTTCCATTAGGATAATAGGTGTAAATTACTTTGAAAGAGAAACTATTTAAGACGTTAAAGCTGTTTGAGTGAAGTTTAGATCTTCTTAATTTGAATTGATTGGCTTTTTATTAGTATTTTATAATTAAAAAAAAAAAAACAAATTAAGATTTAGAAAATTCCTTGAATTCGCAGGCAAACAATAATAATAAAAGAAAGAACTTAACACACTTCTTACACATAACCTATATCCATCGATACTTCTATATCATATATAAAATTACCAAGAATTTTTTTATGTTTGTAAACTTTTCTTTCTCTAAAATAATTTGATATTGTAATGGCAATATTTAATTTATTTTCTAAATAAATTGACCTTTTCATTTATATTCAATATTGTACTGGTAATGTTAAATTTATTTTTAATTATTTAATTGTAGCTTATATGATTATCAATTATGTTGAATGTTGAATAATTAATTGTAAGTATTGCAATTTCTTATTTACGTACATGGAATGTTGAAGAGTTTTTTTTTTTTTTTTTTATTGTTCTTTTCTTATTTGAATATAAGAATTATGATTTCATATGTATGCTAAATGTTGAAAAGTTTGACTTCCTATTTACATTGAATAGTGAAATGGTAGTGTAGACATAAAAAATCATATTTTAAATTATCATTAAATTCATCATCAAAATTGTGATTATTTAGTTTAATAAATTTGAGTTGACTAGTGATGATGACACATGGAAAATTTTGAAAAGTTATAAAATTAAGTCATGCCAAAAAAGAAAAAATCAAAATAATTAAAGTCAAAAGAAAGAGAAAAAAAGAAATATTTTCTTGTTGAAAAAAGACAAATTGGTAAAATCATGGATCCAAATTCCTTGAATTGAGTAAGAAAATTTTGGGATATGAAATTGAATTCCCCAACTCTACTTATAAGTGACCTCCGTCAACGCAAGGGATTCGAAATCTGAAGTATAAGATCCCCTTGCGAGTCCATGAAGGCACGCTAAGTAGCATACACATGGTCTTCACCAACCTAAAAAGTCAACAAAGTTACTTGAGGATACAAAAGGGGAAGCATAAGATGCTCTTGTGAGTTCATGAAAGCACACCAAGTATTGCACACGTGCTCTTCACCACCCTCAAAAGTCAACAAAATCACTTTGGGACCCAAGAGCTAAAGCATAAGATGCCTCTGTGAGTCTATGAAGCATGTTAGTACCACCATGGAAGAAAATATCGCGATATTTCGGCGATATATCGCCGAAATATCGTGTATCGAAGGGTTTCGACACGATATTTCATGGAGAAATATCGGTCCGGCGATATTTTGCTATTTCTCGCGAGAAATCGTCTATTTCTCGCGATATACCGGTGATTTGGCGATAAATCGGATATTTCTCGCGATATATTGCGTGGTCAACGCGGGTCAGACCCGCTACAGTGCACGCGCTATGAAGCCCTTTGATATATAATTCAAAAGGTTTGGGGTTCAGCCGTTAACCACCTGGGCTATGAAGCCCTTTGATATATAATAGGCAACAACTATATATATACTTAAATTCGTTATATAAAGAAAATATAAGAATATTTTAAATAACAAATTAATTATAATTATTTTATAATTAAATGCAAAGTCTTTTAATTAATTACCAAAAATATAAAAATTATATAATTTTCTTCATAATGTTTTTAATATCATTAATAATTAATTAAATATAAACAAATTATATATATATCATTATTTATTTTATATTATTTAATTAGTATGTTTGCAATATGGATGATTTATGTTATTTTTACATTCAATTGTAATTAATTTTTATATTTTTATTGAATTAACTTAGGTTAATTTGATTATTTAATTATAAATTGATATATTTATTTTAGATGATTATTTGTGATTTATTTTCACATTTAGAATTAAATTAAACTAGTTAACATAGCTAAATTATTTAATTAATTTAATTAACATGCTAAATTATTTAATTAATTTAATTAACATGAAATAGTATATTTTGAATATGCAATATGTTTATTTAATGAATTTAATGTGTACAAATTATTGATATTTAATGAAATGAAATATTTTATGTGACTTTATAATGAGAACAATTACAAAATTAACATTTCTTATAGATCGACATGATGTAATTACATCTAATATCGTAAATTATATCATATATATATATATCAAATTTTTCAATAAAACAACTTTAAAATGTCAATTATACTTCTAATTATATTATTATGAGGTTTTTCTTGTATTTTCATGAGTTTTTAACAATTTTAAGTCTATCGATTTTTTTTTCCAGAATATCCGCCGATATATCTCCGATATATCCGATATATCCGTAAAATCGAAATACCGATATATCCGTGATTACCGATATTTTCTTCCATGAGTACCACACACATGCTCTTCACTGCTCTTAAACATGGTTTGCAACCCCATCTCTTGCTAATATTCGCCAAGGCTTTGGTGTGCATGTATTTGAGAGCCTAGGCATAATTGAAATGATTAAAAATCAAAACTTTAGCCCCACAAGGTGTGTTAGAAATCGTACTTAAGATTTGAATGTTCCCAAATCCAAATCCTTTTCCATAAAAGATGTCTCGAAACCTTATGATTGTGATCTTCCATTTGATGCCCCTTCTTTGATCAATGGTACTTGTAAAGAGTGACTGGACGCTTTTTGAGAAAGAAGAGATTTTGTTTCATTTTTAGGACAACACACAATATCGATAAGGGCAGGCTACATCTTTCAGAATGGAAGACTCACGCACCACAGCGTAAAGAGGAATCTCCACATGAGCCACATCATTGAGAATTTGGGGAGGCAGCCGCAGCATTCAGAATTTGGGAGAAGTAGCCAGCAAAGATAGAAAGATGGCCACGCCATTGCTCTCCAATAGTAGGCCACACCATTAGTAGAATGAAGGGCACGCATACACAAGGAGAAAAGGCACTAGAATTTTAAAAATGGGTATCATCTTTCAAAGCAACATGCAGCAAGCAACTTTAGGGAGGACCACGCACAGTCCATTGTGACAACCCACAGGCACAGGAAATCTCCACACCGGCAGTACGCAATTGGAAAGGAGATTTCTTTTCTCAACAAGCAACACGCACCACACAGCCTCCATAGGATTTCAAGAACACGACTTGCACCTTTAGGACGCACCAAGGATTCTTTGTCCAGGCACGATGGAGCAGTTTTGAAGAACACACAACTACATATTTGGAGACGTAGCAGGCTACCTGTAATACCGGGTTTTAAGGACATGTCAGATTCTAGGAGCATAAAGTTTTTCATAAAATTGTGAGTCAAATGGTCAAAAAGAGTGGTGAAGATCCACGTGTTAGCATTTAATTGGGAGAGATTTTGGAAAAGTTGATCAAAAGTCAATAATTTGAAAATTTTGCCACATCAGATGTAAGGAATAGAAATTTTAGAAATTAAATTTAGAATTTGAGAAAAATTAAGCCATCAAGTAATTGAGATTAGGTTTTGAAAATTTGAATATTAAGTACGTTACAGGAATTAATTTAGTTATTATCGGGTAATTATAAAAAATATCGTAGTAAAAAAAACTTGGTAAAAACTTATATTATGTCAAATTGTTATAATGGATAATTAAAAAAAAATGAATTTAATTTTATAACAAATCAATTTGATTTTTATAATTGGAATTAAACTTTATAGAATTACGAAACATTAAACGGAGTTGAATTGAAATTAAATTATGATATATGGGTTTAGAAAAAAAAACAAAAAAAAAGGTTAAATTAATTAAAAGTGAATTTTATGAATTTAACTTTTGAAATTTTGATGCCATTGAATAATTTGACAAATGAAGTAAATTAAATAAAAGTTATACCAAAGGGTTGAGAAATCGACTTTTTTTTTTTATAAATTAAATGATTAATTAATTTATGAGATTAAATTTTAGATTATTACTTAAATTTTTGTTGGTAAATAAATATTGGTAAAATTAAAAGGTTAAGGGTTATTACAAATTTCAATTTTTTAGTTGCCGAAAAATTATTTTATATTTTTAATATTTTTATAAAATTGAATTTTGTTAATAGTTAATTATATCATGTTTTAAGTTAATTTCAAAGTAAAAATGTTTCAGCTAATTATAGTCAAATTATACTTTTTGAAGAGCATATTTGTAGTAAATTAAATTACGATAGTATTTTCGTGTGGTGGAAAATCACAAGTTAGGTAGAATTCGTGAATTAAGAAATAATAGTTTTAATTTAATTAAGAGAAAAGACGTGTGTGGGATTTTTAAAATTGTTTAATATATATATTATTGGATTGTGGGGTGTCGGCAGGCAAACCAAAAAGGAAAAGGAAGAAGAAATGGGGCGGCAGCACAGGGGAGTTGCAGAGTTCTTCATCGTGTGCCTCCGTCGATCTAACGGTGAAACGAGTTACGATCGTGACGAAATTTCAGACGGTGATAGTCTTCAACGTGGTGAACACTTCTACGAAGTCAGATTTTCGATCCCACGGTTGGATTTTTCTGTACAGGTAGGGGTGTGTTTTTCCTAAATTTCTCTCTCGGCTTTTTTTGCGCTTTTCATTTTGATTTTATTTACTTTCAAAAAACTCCATGAAAATGGGTGAGTTGTTAGGTTGTGGTAGATAGTCATATAGTTTTTATTTAGGTTGTTTTTGAAAACCCTAAACGTGTAAAATGATTTGGTTTTGCTTAGAAAATGTTAAATGAGATGTGAATGAAAGTTTAATGCAAGATAAAATATTAGAATTGTTGGTATTTAATTGTTGTTCCCGTGATAGGATTTACCGTATTGTTGTAGTTGTGAAAATCCTTTTTATTGGAATATTGGTTAATATTTTTTATTGATTGTTGTTATGTTAGAAATTATATAAATTTATTGGTGATATATTAGTGTTGAAAATAATAGAAATTATTTGTTGAAAATTTTGAATATTGAAATATGTTTAAAATGATTGTTTAAAATTATTAATATTATTAGAAATAAATAAATTGATGATATAAATTGAGTTTTTGTTAATATTTGAATTATTGGAATTGTTAGAAAATTATGAAATTGTGGTATAATTTATAATTTATTGATATGTGAATTTTTGAGAATTTTTTGGAATATTTTTGATGATTTTATTGTGGAAAAATAATTATATTTGATTAATAAAAATTATTGGAATTGTTGGAAAATTAGGAAATTGTGGTTTAAATTATAATTTACTGATATGTGAATTTTTGAGAATTTATTGGAATATTTTTGGTAATTTTATTGTGAAAAATAATTATATTTGAATATTGAAATTATTGGAATTATTGGAAAACTTTGGAATTGTGGTATAATTGTGATTTTAATGATATTTGGGTTAGTTGGAAATTTATATAATATTGTTGATACTTGTGAATGAGGGTGATTAACCTCATGGCATTCATTTGCATCATAGTTGTGTGAAGAAATGATAAGAACTATGAAAATTGCATGAAATGGCAAAAGAAAGAGAAAAATGAATAGTGATGAAAAGTAAAGGCTCGTGTGAGGCGAATTAAGAAGGGAGAGAGATCCCTAGGGTGAAAGACCTAAAAGTTTACCCCGGGAAGATTCCAAATGGGGAGTGTATTTGGGTGTGGACACGTATCATTCGGTGAAAGCCCGAGAACGACAGTACATTGTGTAATTGCGTGTAAGCATTTGCATCATGGTTGCATTTAGAAGAAAGATGTGTATTATTTATTAAGTGTATGTTTGAATATATTGTTCAAGAATAACATGACTTGTTTATTATGTAAATTTAGAATTGTTGATATGCTAGTCATATGATTGAATAGGGAAAATGATAAATTTGATTGGTTTAAATTTGTATGATAGGGGTTTCTTTTAGTGTGTATAATGTAAAGGTAATATTATGTTTTGGAATATGGTTGTGTTATTGACCTAGAATTTCTAACCTATTTGGGTGTAACACACCCTACTGAGCAACATGGAAATGCTCACCCCCTTTATTTTATAAAATTTTTAGATGTAGATATAGTTTCAGATGGACCACAAGAAGTTCAGGAAGTGTCCCAGAAAGCAAAAGAACCACAATAGTAGTTGTTTTTAAATGTATATTACCCCTTTTGATATGTATAATGGACTTTTGTAAGTTAAATTATATTTTGTTAGTTTGTAAAATATTTTTGGAAATATTCTTTTTTAATTAAAGATTATTGTAAATATCTGAGCTTTTGGACAAGAAGATGATTAGTGGTTTTATTATAATTGTGATCAGGAGATAGTGTGATGGTTGGTTTTAAATAAAATAAAAATAAAAAATCAAGGTGTTTTGATTAATTACCAGCGTGGATAGAAGTAACCCTTAAGGTCAAACCTTTGACCTGGGCTCATGGGCCAAATTTTGGGTCGCCCGAAATTTGGGTCGTGACACTACCACAACAAGACGCATGGTGTGGGATTTTCGTTCTCCACCAGCATGGTATTGGTGGCCACATTGAGAGCATAAAAGGCATAAATAGTCGCACCACTTCGGATTTCCTAAGAAACAGGCATAGCCCGCATAAAAGGAAAGTAGCACGCAATACCTTTTGGGAGGGCCCACATGCATGGCTACATCTCAGTAGATAACAGCCTACACGCACAAGATTTTTCAAGGACCGAGGGCAACATGATTTTTGGAGGAAAGGCCTCAGATTTTGGCTTCTTTTTGGACGTTAAACACACCATACGTGGGCTGGCAGAGAGTCCTTGGAGGCATCACGCACAACCTTTGTTGGGATAAGTTTGTCTAGTCCATGAGCCCATGTGTTAGGCTATTTTATATTTGGGTATTCCCTAAACCCAAATATAGATATATAAATAGCATTAGGTCTTTGGTATTATGAGAAAAAAAAGTGATAAGGGAATTTGATTGAGAAAAAGAAAGAAAATTAGGGTTGTTTTATGAGCACTGTTTTGAGGCTTAAGGTGAAGTCATAGGTTCTTTCATCAACCTTTTGGGGAAGTTCCTATGATATGTTTTTCTCCCTGATTTCTTTTTGTACATGTTTCTTGGGGTGATGTATTCTCACCTCAAGTATTGAGACATTTATATAAGTTTTCAAGGTGAAGAAACCTTAAGACTTGATTATTATATCCTCACTTATTGAAGTGGAATAAATTTTATCTGTGGTTTTTTACCTCCATTTGGAGGGTTTTTCCACGTTATATTTGTTGTCCCCTTTTTGGTTGAATGTTCTTGATTATCATTCTTGATTCTTGTTAGGTTGTTATTATTGTTGAGGGTGGTTATTATTGTGGAGGAATCTTTTAACCTTGAGAGGTGAATACTCCAAATCTCTCCCTTTATCTTTCCAACAACCTTTTGGTGGAGAAAAGAGGAACCCACATGCATTGTTCGGAGAGGATAAGTGATTCTTAATTTAGATTGAAGTTAATTTTTTTAATATTAGTTTTGATTCTTAATATTAAATTGTAAGTTAGAGTTTTTACATTAGTTTTGATTCTTAATATTAGATTAAAAGTTAGATTTTTTGTATCAGTTTTGATTCTTAATATTGGATTAAAAATTATGCTTTTTTTTTATATTAGTTTTGATTCTTAATATTAGATTGAAAGTTAAATTTTTTATGTAGCTTCCATATTTACTTGATGATAGAGCTTGAAAGATTGAAAGTTATGAATTTAAAAAAAAAAAAAAAGTTAGTTTTGATCTTGATGATAGTTTGAAGATGATCTTTTTTAAATACTTTTTTTTTTTTCATATTTCTTAGATGATTGATTTAGAATTCATGTTGATTGTTGATGCAAATCCTTAGTTTGTTGTTTTGTAATCCTTTTTTGTTTAATTTATTATTTTTAGAGAGCCAATAGAAAATATATGAAGGATTGGCTTCTATTTATTTTTTAGTTACAATTGATTGCTTAAAATTAAATATGACTTTGTGCAGTTTGTTCCTTAGTTTATTTGATTCTCGAATTCTATGGTTCTTATCTTGAATACAACTTTTCATTTTTTATTTATAAAAAAAAAGAAAAAAAAATTCTTTTTCTTCAAGCTTCTCATGAAGTCTATTTTCAAAATTCATCTTAGGGTCTTATGAGTAAAATTTTTCCTAAAATGTATGCAACTAAGATTTCATTTGATACGCATTCATCCTTTCTGTTTTTCCTAATAAATTCCAGTTTCTGAATGGTACTGATCCGAGCTTATGGTCGCCAAATAAACGGGATGATTCCTTGGTTTGAAGAACTTATTAGTAGATGCATCTGTGAGGTTGGGAATACATAGGCTAGACTCTATGTTATATCAAATAGGGGATTTGGTGTAGGCCTTACTCATTAACTTTTAAGACTTTTGTTTGGCAATTGCTTGAATTTAACTTACATCTTTGAAATAAATATTTGATTCGTCCTCCTAAGACGGCTTATAAAATTTTTCCTTATGTTATTTGGCTTGTGGATCCTTGAAACTTGTTTTTTAGAACTTTTATTTCAGTTAAAAAAACACTTTTCAATGGAAGAATATGAATTAATCTTTTGGTGGAGCTTTCACCTTATTTTGACAACTATGGATTTTTTCTGTCATGTTTTAAATTTTTGGTTACTTGATAAAATTGTGTTTTATATTTTTACTTGATTGCTAGACTTCTTGAGGTTGATATTTAGAACATAAAAATATTAATATAGTAATTTCCTACTGAGGGATAATATTTTTTCCTCTTACTTGCACCAATGCATTGGTCAGATTTTGAAGCAAATAGAGTATTTGGTTGATGATTTAAAAATGATTTGTGTGAACGTTACCCTGCCATTGATTTTTCCTGTAATTGAACATGTTTTCATAATTTTTCTGTATGATTTATCATCTTTGTTGTAGTTAAAAAATTGGTATTATGCTGCCTTATAGAGTTTTGTAAACAATGATTATTGGGCCTGCAATAAATTATTTGGTACTGATGATAATCTAGACATGTAAGATAGGATCCCCATTTTTTGTAATAAATTTTTCTTTTACTAGATATTTTTTTTTAGGATTTTTGTTTTTTTAAGTTCATCTATTCTGATACATGTAGTTACCATTGTTGAATGTTTACGTTTGTTATTTAATCCTGGGAGTTATTTGGCATATCAATGACATGATCTTGGATTTTGTTTTGTAATATATGAACAGTAATGAGGATATCTACCATTATTTTTATCATGAATGAAATAATGCTTTATGATATTCATTTTAGGATTTTTATCTAATGAATTTTGACTTTTTCTTGATATTTGCTACATATTTCAGATCTAATCACTAATTTTTGTAACTCTACTTTCTTTTACATTTTTAGTCCGTAATAATGAGTTTGTATGTATGTTGCTATGTGATAGTACACTGTCTTTAGATCCAACTTAACTTGTGATAATTCATGAGAACTTGCCTATGTGATTGCATATGCTACTTATGAGTTAGATATACTTGTCATTTAATCTTTATTTGAGTTCCCGCTTCATTTAGCTATACATATGCCATGTATATCAGGGATTGGTATCGTAGTTTTTTGTTGTTTATATTTGTTCTAGATTTCCTCTAGTTAAATGCAAGTGCATTGTACGTTATGTAATGCCTATTAAAGGTTATGCCTTTACATTCTTTACCTCTTTAACACTATTAACTTATACATACTTTGTGTGTGAGCACTCTCTGCTTGATATTTTTTTGTTATGTTTTGATCATTGTCCTTGATTTCTTAAATGTGAATGATGCATACTGCTGTCTATAATCTGATAACATTATGCTTCATGAAGTGCTATTGGGTTCAGCTAAGGATGCTTAATATTTTTTCCTTTATTGGATTTGCATCTTGGTATGTTTGGTTTTGGTGTTGGAATTAACAATTTTCATTAGTTTAGATATAATCCCATTTTCTGCTTTATCTGTGGTTATTCCAAACGCATTAGATTTAATCAATTAGGTTTAATCAATAATTATTACAATATCATCTTAAGTTAGTAGATAACTCATATTATTGGAGGCTAGAGGGTGCTGCTACCGCTTTATGGTATCTTTCTCAATAGGTATGGCCATGATTTGTACTAAGGTTTTAATATTGCCTTTTCAATCTATTTTTATGGGTTTTTGTTTTTTTTATTTTAATTTCTCCTTTTAAAAAATAAATAAATTAAGTGGTACGATCCATTTTATAAAAATCAGTTTTTTTCACTGAAGAAAATGAAGTCTTCACCATCAGTGGAACAGCATGCTAATAATGTAGGTTCACAATAGAGAAAATACCCTAAAACTTTTGAAGAAGTAGAAACAACACACGCTAGCTTAACAACGTCGTAGTAGAGATTAAGAATGTTTCAAAATCTTCTATTAAGATGGACTAGAAAAAGCTCCTCCAATATTTAAGGATGAGAGTGAGTGACAATAGATGAGTTAAAATAACTAAACCTAGGCACTATTGAAGAATCAATGTGTATCTTTGTTAGTGTTTGTTCTTAAAATTTTTCAAGAAAAAAGTACTATAATGGCTAATTGGAACATAAAGAGTATTCGTTGGAACGAAGAATGTTTGTTAATTTGACCCCATAAAATTTTAAGTTCATTCCAACTTGGTAGTTTAATATCATGAGGCTCTACTAGATTAAACAACCACAATTATTCAATATTCATACTCAACTTTATAGATTGAAGTCATAAATTGTATAAGTTTTATTAAAGTCAATTTTCATTAGGGAGGTAAAAACAGATTATCCATAAAAAATATATATTAAGTGGCACTTCCTTATTTGTAATAGATTTCAGGAATTAAACATGCAATTTCCTTAATTAGATGTTTTTTCCCTTGTTGATCATTAATTCATGGTTGACGTATCCACTAGTTAGGAGGTTTTATCCTTCATGAACGACTCATCAAGATATGCGTGAATCATGATATATTAGCTTTTCTTTTTCTCATGGCTAATATAGGAGAAGCATAATAAATATTTTGAACTATGTTCTAACTTGATCTTCTCTTTATGAGGGGTACATAAGCAATTTTGGGAAAACCATCCTAAGATCAATCACAAAAAAAAAAAAATGTTTAACATCTCATTTTGAACCGTTGAAATTGCAAAGTACTCCAACGTTTTTCTTATGTGACATTGATGTGAACAACTTAAAAAAAAAAAAAAAAATTAGAAGTTGTTGAACATCAAACATAAACTAATAATGTCTTCTTTTATTGATAAGTGACTAGAAAAGCTAGACTTATTACATCTTGATAGAAAATGAAAAAGAAGAATAATTTTTGTTTTTTTTTTTTCAATAGAAGACCCAAACTATATAATTAAAAAAAAAGCAGTATTTTTTTATTACTAAATGAGAGATTTAGTTTATTTTATTTAAAGAATTTAATTTTATTTAGATTTGTTATAGTTTAAAAATTTTATGAGATGTTTTTTTTACTACTGTTTCAGTGTTTTTTAGATAGTAGAAAAATGTATATTTAAAAAGAATTTTCAGATGGTTGAATTAGATTTAGTAACATTTGTGTAAATTTTCAATAGTATTCAAATAGAACTAGTTTTTTTTTTTTTATTTAATTTCCAATTGTAACTATTTGATTATGCATTTTTAAGGAAATGGGATCTAATTTTGTTATTGCTGAAATATACTATTAATTTGATTTAGTAGAAATTCATAAAACTTACAATGAGGAATGATAATTTGATAATTTTTTTTTAAGTTTAAATGAATCTACACAAATTTTTTTAGTTTATTTTCTATTCTTTTTTATCCTTGATATACTCTACTTATTTAGTGTTTTGTTGTTTTAAGTAATCCCATACATATTTGCTAGTTTTTTGAATTGATGATTTAAATTTTATTTTATTTTTAACAAATTAATTCTTTTGTTCATAATAAATTAATTGTGGATCAATTGAGATGGTCATTGCATCAAATTTTCAACAATCAAATCTTCCGTACAACAATTAGTATGGCAAAACTAGCCTAACATTAAAGCCTTTGAAAGATAGATTTATCATATAAGATAGGAAAGTTCTCCTATGTTTGTTGTTGTAAAAAAGTTGTGAAATGTGAGGAAAACAACACCTTATTGAAAGTTGGAAGGTAATTGGACCATAGGCAATCGGCTTTCTCTTTAATGTTATAATTTCTAATGCAAAAATGCTTTGTTAGGGTTTGTAAATTTAAAAGCATTCAAGAGGCTTATGACTATGAAAATCCTATTGTTAATGTAATCAAAATTTAGAAGAAGTTAATGCGCAGAATTAAGAAGAAAGTTAAGAAATGAATAATCTTGAATGGAAAGTATGGAAAAGGGATAAACACATAATGGATAAGTTATTTTGGCACCAAGAGAGTGGGGGGATGGGGTTCACGCGATATGGAGTAGGGGGCTACCAGTCAACCAATCCTCGGGCAGTCATGAGCAAGCGGGGTTCCTAGTCAAATAGACCCATGGAGCACTCTACTCTAAGAATTCAACACTCCATTAAGAGTATCTTAATTAGTTGATACAGAAGCTATCTGAAGAGCATATATAGTTGTTGAAAGATTTTTTTATGATACATGCAATCTTAACTTAATAGTTGTGAATCCTTCAAACTAATGTATGGGGATGCTAATAACCTATAATTAGTTACTGATAGATATAAAATGGGTCCAACTTACATTAAAATCCGAAATTGAGATTAATTTGTTAAAAGATGCCAAGAAAGAAGTTTAGTTGCTTGTAAACTCTTACTATGAAATTTAGGCAAAAGTTGGGTGTACATTAATGGTTGATGGTTAGATATCTAATAGACAAAGAACACTCATCAACTTCTTTGTTTATTATCCTTAGGGAATAACATTTTGTGAAATTCATTGATGCTTCAAATGTTGTGAAGGATGCAACTAATTTGTTTTGGCTATTTGAGGAGATAATTAAATGGGTTGGTCCAAGTAGTGTAGTTCAAATAGTCAAATGATAATGTAACAAATTATATGGTTGTGGGAAGAATGATTTCTAAAAAATATAAACACATCAATTAGTTTCCTTGTGTAGCTCATTGTCTTAATTTGATCTTTAAGAATTTTAGTAAGACAAGCATCAAAGGTGACAAATTTGTGTATAGTCATGTTACTTTGTTAATTTGGTTAAAAAAGAGAGAAATATGGATAAAGATTCTATATATAGCTTGGAACAATTCTCTACTACCACATTCATTGCACTTAAAAAGTCTCCATGGTTATAAACATGACTTGCAAGTTCTTACCACTAGCAAGTTTTTAGTGGACTCTAGATATTCAAAGGATAACAAAAGAAAATTTGTAGTTCCTATCATATTGGATAATAAATTTTGGAATGATTGTTTCGTAGTTGTGAAGTTATGGCTCTACTTGTATGCTTATTACATATTATTGATTATGATGAGAGACCTTCAATGAGATATGTTTATGAAAGCATGTATAGGATTCATTTGGGCATCAAGAAACTATTTCACTATGAACAAAGCTTATATAAACCTTATGCACAAATCATAAAGTAGTACTGAGATCAACTACCATGTAAAAGCATTCATGCAACAACTTATTAGTTGAATCTTTGTCTCCAATAAGATCAAAAAAAGTTTTGTCGCAAGCTAGAGATTATTGGAAGCATCATGGATGTAATGATAAAAAAACTATGAATGTCAAACATAAAGTATCAATGAATTAAGGTTGTTTCATGACTGGTTGGAAAGTTTTGGGAGAAAGCTAACTTATGCTTCATGTGATATACTTCAACTAGATAAAAGTTAATTAATTAGTGTGATTATTGTTTTTCACTACTTACTATTTAGTAGTGTGCTTTGAAATTTAGATTAAAATATCTTTAAACTTGCTAATATTTTTTTCCCATATTTTTAATATGAAA